>JAUPMG010030325.1:0-14708 GCA_031762675.1 Pachysandra terminalis | reverse complement strand
GGGGGGGGGAATAGTAGCATCATTTCTATGTTTAATAAAAAAAAAGTAGCATCATTTCTATGTACAATCAATTTATGTCTTTGGTGAGGTCTGTTAGCAACCTTAAACCCAAGTACATTGGGGACAGAAATATGCTGAATACAAATCCGAAACTGATAGAAATCATGTAAGACATTTACATTGTGAATTTATCAGCAAAAGAGATATAGTAAAACAAAAACAACACGTTCACATGCCCAGCACTAATGCCAAGGTATGTCCAAATGTAACTCCTAAAATTTGAAGATGATTGAAGAGCATACCTGTGGAGCTTTAAAATAAGAAAACTGTCACAGAGTAATATAAGAACAACATCGATAGCGATAAAAGGGAGCCTTTTTAGACTCCTGGGCAACAAACCCCTACCTCTCATCCTCCAAGAAATAGAAAAAAACCTGCACCATGTGCTTTGGGGGATCTGGATGGCTTATGTAGCCACACCAAGACGATGTGATTGGCCAGAGAGAAAAAGGGACTCCCTCTCAAACTAAAATTGGAAACCGTGTAAGATCACAGAAGGAAAGAAAATCAACCATTAAGTATATTGCTAGATGGTTTTATCAAGCTATTATTGCTTTCAATAGCTCAAAGCTATGGTTGAAGCAATAGGTAGGTATACACGTCAACTTAAATCCCCATCTTATCATGCAATCAGGAATACATGTTCGAAAGACAAGTACAAGTAAGCTTAAAAAACGTATTGTATACTAATATGGCTGATGGTTGGATAGATAAAGTTGGTAGAACTATAATTGTTTTCTAGTGAACTGACCAACTGGAACAATGTTTTTTAAGTTCGTGGACCTTCAGGCCATTCACATCAGCTGATTATATCACTTGAGTTTTTAGATGGTTTTATCAAGCTATTATTGCTTTCAATAGCTCAAAGTTATGATTGAAGCAATAGGGTATACACGTCGACTTAAATCCCCATCTTATCATGCAATCAGTAATAAATGTAAAAGTGATTGGGAGGAGCATGTAGTGCAAATTGTTATGAACAACTAGTCTTCCTACATGGCTGTAATTGTTTTGATGGATCTTTTGCCCCAAACTTTAAACACGTCTAATTATGGCCTAGAAGCATCATATACATCAAAAAAAATGCAAAAATAAATGTCTACATATCAAACGACATTGCTTGAGAGAGGCTCACCTACTCGTTGTGGGTGTGCAGGCTGTGTAAAAATTGATGTAATATGATCTACTTAAGCTATATGATGTAATATGATCTACTAAAAGTACATGAAAATAAGCGAATAAGATACATCATACTAATTTTAAATCATAATTTTAACTCATAATTTCAAAAAAAAATCAATCTGTTTTTATATTTTTTATTTCGCAGAATAGTTAAACAATTTCATAGTTAATATTTACGAACATACAATATTTATTTCATTTTTTTCATTTTTTTATATTTTTCAAAAACATATTGAAATTCTTTCCTATGTCGTCCATGTTGAGAGACATGGGGGAAATATCGGAAAACAAAATTGAAATTTTCCCTTATGTCGCACGAAACCATGGTAAACTCGATTTACACCCTGGTTTCGTGTCCCCCATCTCCAAATCAGTGACATGTCGCCGACAATGCAAACACTTCTGAGGTTGTACATAAGAATGCAATTGTCCTCCAATCTATAACCTCCAATAGAGACATGTCTCTGAACTCTGCATGAGTCTACATCCATGATGCGTCTAGCACTATAACAAAGTCCAGAATTGACTCTATGTTGGTAGACACAACATGGAAGTTCCTATTCCTCTCAATCCAGAAGGACCAGAGGAGCATAGCACTGCTATATAATAATCTCCCTTGCTTCCCTAAACCCGAGAATCTCCACTACTCCATCAAAGACTAGAGGTCACGACGCATCACAAAGAGTACATCAATCATACCCAACAAGCGGGGTCCAAATCTCCCTGATACATCTACAATGTCTGAAAGGATGGTCCACCAACTCCTCAGCCCTCTTACACATAAAGCACATCTGGTTTTATTTATTCATCTTCAGTCACTTATTAGTTTATCCTAGTTAGGACCTAAATTAAATTTTAATGGTTCATCATGCACAACACGAGCTTCAAATCTGTGACTCAGTTCATTTTAGAATTCTTCACCTCGAAGTGCACCTCAAGATGTACACCTTTAAAGACAGTGATATGAAGATACTGAAAACATACTGTATGGACTGGCGACCAGCGTTCGCTTGCAAGCTCGTATCCATTTGGGTCATCACCAGGAGGATGAAGAATTGATATGCAAACCCGCCCATCAGGATAAACTGTGGTTCATATAGCAACAAAACTTATTTCAACATTACTCAATTGTAACTAATAAATCATGCAAATTATAGCCAGATAATTTACTAACCATTAGGATGCCATATCTCAGAGGTAAACCTCACTGACGGAGGGCTATTTGGGTAATTGGAAGGAAAGCTCATGATAGCATTGAAAAATCCTCCGTCACTGCAATTAGTTGATTTAGACACAATAGGATCACTGTACTGTTCAGCTGAATTGTAACTCAGAAATACAGAATTACCTTAATCACATCTTAATTGAAAACCATCAAATAGTTACAATACAACTCCTTATGTAATCAAATAAAAAAATTAGAAAGAACCAAAAAAATGGAGCGAGATACAAAGGCTAGAAACTAGCACAAAAGGATGCAATTGGATGGAATCACCTAGCAATAAAAAAGTATCAGGTAAAAGAAAAGACAATGTTGTCCTTATTATAATTATTATGTATAACTACAAATGTATCCTTTATTTAATAGTATTTAATATTTTGTCGTTAATAATATATTTTAGATGGAAAGTGAAAAGAATTACATATTTCTAAGGATTTCTTAGAAGAACATTTGTATTTCTTTAGAGTAAGACATCCTTTTTTTCCAAGTAAGAAATCAATTAAGAGAAGATGTGGTGTGGGCCTTTGCAGTCTTTTGCATTAGTAAGAGAACTGCATTTAATGTGATTGAATCTTAAAAAGGTGGTTACTTTTTTACTTTTTTAAAAGAAACGAATAAAAAGTTACATGACACCTTGACATTGATTTTGGGATCTTTAGCATTTAATGTGATGGGAACCTATATAGCAAATTCACGCTCAAGTCTTCAATTCCTGACTTGATAGTGGGTGCATTAGACTACCTGCACAAATTACACAAACATGCACACAGAGAGACAGAGACACGAGTGATCCTTCACCATCTTATACTAAAACGAGCCTTATCAAAAAAATCTGACCAAATTTTGATTTGAAAGATGAAACCAAAAACAATAAAACCTTAACGAAACAAAGTTATATTAAAAACAGAAGCCTTCCAGTTCTCTTTCACGCTACATGGAACAATCATTATAATTTGAAATGAGTCTCAGAGCTTAGATTAGGTAAGCACTTAAGACACCTTAAACAACCAAATCTGACCAAAAACCAGCTACAACTAGTCAGAAAACAATCAAAGCATCAATAATAAAGGGAAAAAGTAAATAAATAAACCACTCAAATACCAAAACCATGGTCTTTACTCAAATTTCAACCCCTCAAACCAAGCAAACCAAACACAACCGACAAACTGATAGCCAAAACATAAAAAATATCAAACAAAGCAAGAAGTTTCAAACTTTTAGAAAGAAACTACTCACTACAGCGTATCAGACCGATTGCATAATAAAATTAACACAAGAACCAAGTCTTGAAAAAATTAACAATTTTATGTACTAATTTACCTAGTAAGATCTTGGATTTCTTACATGTGGTATCAGAGCAAAACGGTAAAATTAGTGCATTTATCGTTAAATTTTTTCAAGGCTTAGTCCTTGTATTAGTTTTATTATGCAATCGGTCGCTGGATTCTGGTGACTGAAATTTTTTATCGCTGGTGAGATATGGTACCTATAGAGGGCATTATGAAAGTTTTTTATTAGTTTTATATAATCATGGTGTAGGCTGTTCGGGCTAGGTCTGTCCCAAAAAGTAGCCAGGCACAATTTTATGATGCCTCATGCAAGTCATCATATAAGGTTTACACCAGCAAGCAACCCAAGATCACTTTTAACAGCCCAAAATTTTGTTTTGAATACAACTCAGCACCGGTTATTATTTTAAGCTGGTTATTGCTTTTATTCAATTGACAGTATGAATTCAATTAACATGCTTTCTATGAAACTTTTTCATATTAGAAATTTATATATAATATTCATGTAAATCAAAAATATTTATATTATTATGAAATTATGTCTACAGATTGATTCACAAGTCGTGTTGGATAAATAAAGAGCAATCTTGATTTCAAACCTATAAATTGGAGTGCTTGTGTAGTCACCAAAGTGGCCAAATCATAAAGATTTATAGGTGTTTAATTTCTAATTGATACCATGACATATCTAAAGGAAGACCATCACGTAGTAGAGTTTTAGGTGGGGTAAGGTAGTTATTTTAATTATCATAGTTTAGAAGGTTTCTCTGCTCAAAAGTGTTAAAATTTTCGAAGACTTGTTTGTTATCATCTTGCTTTACTATAAAGATTATATTGGGTGAATCATTTGTATATTACAGTCTCGGCCCAAAGAAGGGGGGTTGTGATAATGAACCAGATCCTCAATAGAGTTATTTTATTTTATTGACAAAATCACACTAGAAAAACTGAAGTCATTTAGATAATTTAGAAAAAATTGAAATGCATATCTTGCATTACAATTATCCATCAAAAAAAAAAAAACTTGCATTACAATTGTTTGGATATACGAATATGTGAGCATGTTCATTCTTATTTTCTATCTACAGTTATCAATTCCTCTGCTATTACGGATCAATTGTCTAGAATTTAGACCCTAACTGGGTCCAATTACAAGAAATGGAAGCCGAATGTCGAGATAGTCCTCGGTTGTATGGACTTTGATTTTGCATTATGAGAGGATGAACCCACCAAGCCCACTAATACTAGTACACCTAATCAAAAGGCAAAATATAAGAGGTCGGAGAGGTCCAATTGTATGAGTCTCATGATAATGAAGCACCCAATTTCAAATACTATTCGAGGTGGTGTGCCTAAAGCCAAAAATGCAAAAGTTTTTCTAACTACGTAAGAGAAAGGTTTATAGGTTCTGACAAGGCAGAGGCTGGGGCCTTAGTGAATAAAATGATGAATATGAGGTATAATGGCTAGGGGAATATGCACGAATTTATCCTTGAGATGTCTAACATTGTTGCTCAATTATAAGAGTGCTCAACTCTGGTCACCGGTTGTTGAAAAAATGGAGAAAAGGCCGGCCGCGTGGAAGCGCAACTATTTGTCTTTTGGAGGTCACATCACTCTGGTTCAAGCGTCCTTAGGTTGTCTTCCCACACATTATATGTCTCTGTTTCAAGCCCTCAAGTCTGTGATTTATAGAATTGAAAAACTCCAAAGAGAATTCCTTTGGGAGGGTGGTGGGGTCAAAAAGGATCATTTAGTGAGATGGGATGATGTGTGCAAGGAGAGGGGTAAAGGTGAGCTTAATCTGGGCAATCTTCACTCTCGTAATCAGGCTTTTTTGGGTAAATGGTAATAGAGATTTAGCACTAAGAAGAAGGCTCTGTGGCGTTCCATCATTGCAAGCAAATTTGGTGTTCATTCAAATGGGTGGGATGTCAACCCCAGGGCGAATATTAAATCGTCTAGTGCTTGGAAGAATATTATCTCTCTATTTCCAGTGTTCTCCAATAAGGTCAGATTTTCTTTGGGTTCAGAGTCTGCTATTCGCTTTTGGACTGATGTCTGGTAGGGAGAGAAATCCTTGGCTTCCTGCTTTCCTAGAACCTTTCGTTTAGTTTGTTGTCAGGTTTCCTTTGTAGCTGATGTCTTGAGTTGGTCTCTTTCGGGTCTCTCTTGGAATCTTCCATTTCGTCATGATCCTAGATTGGTGGAGGAGTTGGGCAATATTTTTGATCTTCTTAAAAATGTGTTTATTAATGAGTCCTCTCATGATACTCGTGTTTGGTGTAAGGACCCTAGTGGCAGCTTTTCTTGCAAATCCTTTTTTGGCACTATTCGGAAGAGCAGTCCTCCCCTCTTGACTCCCTTCTCCACCTCGTCTTTGGAGGTCTAAAGTTCCTCTTAAAGTTACAGCCTTTGTATGGACTATCTTCCTCAATTGTATTAACACTGCAAATAATCTTCCAAGGATAAAAAAGTACATGGCTCTGTCCCCTCAGATTTGTGTGATGTGTATGCATAATGAAGAATCCGTTGACCATCTCTTTCTTTCTTGTGTTTATGTAGCAAAGGTGTGGGATTTCTTTGTTAGGAATGCTAGCCTGGCATGGGTCCCCCCTAAGACATGTGAGAGATCTTTTTGCTCAATGGAGTTTTTCTGCTTTGGAGAAGAAGGGAAGGAGTTATTTCAAGGTGTTGTTTTTCTGCATCATTTGGCACATATGGGGTGAGCGAAACAAAAGGATTTTTGACAACTCTTGGAGGAGTTCGAACCGTCTCATTGATTTGATTGTGGGTTCTATGGCTGTTTGGTGTAGGGTTTTAGAATGTGACTTCCTCGGACCTTGTCAAATGTTGGGAGACCATTATTGTGATGTAGTTTTTTTGTAATTTTATTTTGTTTTGGCTCTTCTTTGGGTCTCTTTTGACTTTTTTCTGGCTTTCTGTGTAGTTGGTTCTCTATCTTGGGGAACTGACTACTTCTTGTTTGTTTTTGTACATTCTTCTCTATTTATATAATCCTTCGTTATCGATCAAAAATTAAAGGTTCTGGAGGTAGACATCTCTGAAGCTTTCCTTGTCCATTTGGCCCCTAATTCACTTACTGTGCAATTTGGTCCATTAAAAGTTACTTATAAAGCACAAAGGAATAAATGGGGACTAAATGACCTAATTTCTATGTGTTCAAGAGGAAGAGAGGCTTCGGCGTGAAAGAAAAGAAAGTGCACATCCAGTTACTTTTGGGTCTCATAATGATAAAAAATCTGAAAAGAAATTATGGAAAATGTTTTTTTTTTTATAATTAACAACATTTCATTAATCATCAAAATAGGTTACATGAAATATTAAAGGACCATGAAATGTAATCCAAAACATAGAAAACAAGAAAGTATCAAATATAAACTAAAACATATTACATCATAAAACAATCCTTAAGAAACCTCTATATCATCATCCTTCAGTCTCCCCGCACCAAAACAATCTTTGTCCACCCCTCGTTTGGCCCAACTATCTGCCTCTTCATTAGCAGACCACTTGAAATTGGAAAAAACAATCCTTAGCCCCAGTGTCAGATGACGAGCTAAACGAACCAAATGTGCAAATCTCCAAGGGTACTTACAATTAACTGACATCCAAGAAATTACTAAATAGGATCCCCCTCGACGTGTAAATTTTCAAACCTCTTCTTCCTTGCCTCCCACAAACCCGTAATCAAAGCCCTAATCTCCGTTGTGATGGAATCTGCTATACAAATCGGTCCCAAAAATACGTGGATTGACACTCCATCATATTCTTTAAAAATCTCACCAATCCCAAATCTTCCTGGATTACCCATAGAAGAACCATCAAAATTTAGCTTGATGAAACCCCTATCTGGCACCCTCCAAACCACCGTCTGACTGAAACGAGCTGGCGAAGTAATAAGTAAATCACACCAACTTCTTACAATCGAAACCATAGAAATACCCCGAAATGCCTGCCTAACTGCGACCCACACAGCCATCATCCCAACTATGGAATCAACCAGCCATGAAAAAGGTCTCTAGAACATCCTCAAAATTACATCTATTACGTTCACCCCATATAGTCGAAAGGATCAAAAAGAACAAGGCCACAGACATTATCTTACCAGGCTTCCCCAAACTACAAAATCTCCACTGATTCAAAATTGCAACCAAACTCCTTGGCATCACCCAATCAAAATTGAAAATCTTTTTTCTGTGATAAGAAGGGACACATTAAAAGAGAGAGAGAGAGAGAGAGAGAGAGAGAGAGAGAGAGAGAGTATAAAGTACAAGAGATGGCTAGGAAAAAAAAAGGTAGGCCCTTCTCTTTTGTATGTCTTGAATCTTATTTAGCAGATGTACCACTAAATTCATAGTGGATAGATACGAGGGCTGTTATTCATATAAGCAACTATATGCAGGGATTTCCAAGCAATCAAAAGCAAAATGATAGAGAAATGACCATTTTCATGGGAAATGGAGAAGTGGTAGAAGTCAAAGCCATAGGAGCTTATCAATTTCAGTTAGACTCTGGTTATATTTTGAATTTAATATATATTTGTTTACGTTCTATCTATAAGGAGAAACCTTTCATCAGTTTCTAGATTAGATTCTTGTGGGTATACTTTTACTTTCAGAAATGGTCATTTTACCTTGCTTTATAACTCTTTTCTCGTTGGCATTGATTCATTATGTGATGGACTTTATAAATTAAATATTGATGTTATAATGATGTATAATGGAAAAATAAGAAAAATCATAATTTTTTTGAAAGTATAGTAATGTTTAATCTGTAATCTGATGGTATAATGATGTATAATGGAGCTTATATAATGATTTTTTAATCATTAAAATTATTAAAAATATTTAAAATGTGGATGTGATACTATTGAAAGCATTTTACATACTTGGATATTGGACTTTTAGTTGTTTCAATGTTGCGCTTATTATATTTAGTTGTATTTTGACTTTTGTCTGGTACTTCACATTTTATATTGACAGACTGGCAACACATATATTACTTAGATCCCTTGATGTTTATTCATCACTATGCATAGCTATTTATTGTCATATTTTGAGTTATTTGCGTGTGTTTATATGTGTTAAGTAATCCTTGAAGTTTCATTAAAAAATTCCAAAGTTTTCTTAATTTTTCCCCCATTTCTCTCCATCTGGCGAAATATTCTGCCAAAACGATAATATCTCCCGAAATTTCCTCCGGATCCCGATGGCGAAATTTCCAGCGAAACCGATATTTAAAACACAACAAAGGAAAGCAAACAAGAATTAAAAAGAAAGGTGCGACAAGGAGCACAGGATTTCTAGATTTGGCACATACTGATATATGTAGACCTTTTCCTACTCCAGCATTGGGCGGACATCGATATTTTACTACAATTATAGACGGATTCTCTCAATATGGTTATTAATATTTGATTCATGAGAAGTCAGAGGCCTTGAACCATTTCAAGATTTATAAAGCTGAAGTTGAAACTCAATTAGATCGAAAGATTAAAGTTGTTGGATCTGATCGTGATGGTATATGGCAAGTGTGATGAATCAGAACAAAATCCTAGACTTATTTGCAAAGTTCTTGTAAGACTATGGCATTATCACTCAGTACACCATGCCTGGGACACCCAAACAAAATGGTATAGCTGATGGGCGGAATCATACTCTTAAATACATAGTAAGAAGTATGATAAGTAAATCAATCCCTAAAACTCCTTTTGAATTGCGGAGTGGTACAACGCCCAGTTTAAGGCATTTGCACATTTGAGATTGTGTAGCAGAAGCCAGGATATATAATCCGCAAGAAAAGAAGTTGGATCCTAGAACAACGAGTTGTTATTTTATTGGTTATCCAAAAAAATCTAAGGGATATAGAAAATGCTAATTTTCAGAAAGAAAAAAAAGGGAGGGGTGGCAACTCCTATGCAAGATGATGCAGTAATCCAATACTACAGAGCAAGATGTAGTTCTTGATCATCAGCCAACTGAGAGAACATCTACCATTGTGTAAGAGATCAAATCTTCTGTCAATCTAATTTTTGAAGTGCAACTATGAAGATCTCAAAGAGAGAAGAGGTCAAGCATCCCAGATGATTGTGTTGTTTAATTACAAGAATGTGATTTTGATATTGGCATGGAAACTGATCCACTTAGTATTTGTGTTACTAAGTGGTTCACTGCCATGCATAATGAGTTGAAATCCATGGAAGATAACAAAGTGTGGAATCTTGTCATATTACCAAAAGGAATAAAGCAAATTGGTTGTAAATGGGTCTTCAAGACTAAAAGAGACTCGAATGGTAATATTGAAAGATATAAAGCTAGGCTTGTTGCAAAGGGATTCAATCAGAAAAAAGGTATTGATTATAAAGAGACCTTTTTCACCTGTTTCTACCAAAGACTCTTTTAGGATCATAATGGCATTGATAGCACATTTTTGAATGACGACTTAGATGAGGATGTATATAGGACTGTAAACGAGCCGAATCGAATCGAGCTTTGCCTAGCTCAGCTCAGGCTCGTAAATCTCTAGCAAGGCTCAGACTCATTAAAAAAATTTAGGCTCCAAGTCGAGCCGAGCTTTGCCCAGCTTGGCTCAGGCTCATAAAAGCTCAACTCGCAAAAAGTTTGACTTATAAAAAGCTCGACTTGTAAAAAAGCTTAGATTAGTACAAATGTATTAATATTACAGTTGATACTTATTATTATATGTAATATAATATGTTAACATGTGTGTTTATTATTAATACATAATATAAGATATAGGAATATGAACGTATAATCTCATATACAAACCGAGTCGAGCTCTAACCGAACCGAGCCTACCCAAGCTTGGCTCAAGCTAGTTAAGATAATAAGCTTTTTTTCGAGCTCAGGCTCGGCTCGCGAGCCTAATTATAGAGCTCAAGCTCAGCTCGTTGACAGCCCAGATGTATACATGAAGCAACCTGAGGGTTTTGGAGCATATAGTGCGTAAATTAAAGAAGTCCATCTACGGTTTGAAACAAGCTTCATGACAATGGTATCTGAAGTTTGATGAAATGATCTCATTTTTCGGTTTCAAGGAGAACATTATTGACCAATGTATATATCTTAGGCTCAGTGGGAGTAAATTTATTTTTTTGGTTCTCTATGTTGATGACATATTACTGACCAGTAGTGATAAAGGTTTGTTGCATGAGACTAAACAATTTCTATCAAGAAATTTTAAGATGAAGGACCGTGGGGAAGCATCATTTGTCACAGGGATTGAAATCCATCATGATAAATCTCGTGGTCTTCTATGTCTATCACAAAGATCCTATATTGACAAAATTCTACATAGGTTCAGCATCTAGAACTGTTCTCCTAGTGAATCAACAATTGTTAAAGGCAACAAATTTAGCAAACTTCAGTGTCCAGAGAACAAAGTTGAGCTCAACCAAATGAAAAACATCCCTTATGCATCTGCAATAGAGAGTCCGATGTATGCTCAAGTTTGTACTCGTTCAAACTTAACATATGTCGTTGGGTTACTTGGTATATTCCAGAATAATCCTGGTATGGATCATTGTAAAGCAGCCAAAAAGATTATGCACTATTTCCAGAGGGATCAAAGCTTGCATGCTCAATCATCTTGAGGTGGTTGGATATTCGGATTCAGACTTTGTTGGTTGCCCAGATGAAATAAAGTCTACTTCTGGTTTTGTTTTTATGGTGGATAGTAGAGTAAATTCAGAAAAAGTATCAAACAATCACTTACAGCTACATCAACTATGCAGGCTGAGTTTGTGGCTTGTTATGAGGCTACTATTCATGCAATATGGTTACGGAATTTTATTTAAAGGCTTCAAGTTGTAATCCTATTACCAAGCCATTGAAAATTTTATGTAATAACTCTGTTGCAGTTTTCTTCTCCAAAAACAGTAAAAGTTCAGTCGTGTCTAAACACATAGACATCAAGCATCTCGTTGTTAGAGAAAAAGTGCGAGAACTTCAAACGTCCATAGAATATATAAGCATAGAGGAGATGATTGTATTGATCAAAGGTTTCCTCCTAAAGTTTTGAAGAAGCATGTTACACATATGGGCCTTGTGGAAAGTTTTAATGTATTTGGTTAGCAGGAGTTCAATATTGTTTCATCTTGCTTTAAACAATCATATATTGTGATCACACTATGGTTTCTATAGTTATTTATTTTTTGGATAACTCAGGGTATCTATCTTGAGACATACTTCTTGTTGAAGCATGAAGGTATTATTCTAATACAAAAAAGTTTAGACCAATCTTGGAGATAGGCATGGTTGATCACTAATGCATGCTATTTCCATACTACACAGACCATGCTTGTTTGGTGACTTGTGTCGATAAGGGTACTAGTACTATAATCATGAAAATAGTCTTATATCCACAAGGAGATGTGACTTTCATAAGTTGATATTATTAGTTTATTGGACAAAGTCTCAATCTTTTAAGGTGTCACTATTAGTCAAGAATTTCTTTTTAAAAGAATGGTCACTCAACATTTCTTTTCAAGTTTAGCTAATCCGATAGTCGTTTTCAGAAATATATTTTTATTAATAACCTATCCAGCCCAAGTGGGAGAATATAGGATTATATCTTTATGTGGGCTAGCATAGGTTATAACGATTTGATTTTTGAAAGATCTTTTAAGGTGTCACTATTAGTCAAGAATTTCTTTTTCAAAGAATGGTCACTCAACATTTCTTTTCAAGTTTAGCTAATCCGATAGTCATTTTAAGAAATATATTTTTATTAATAACCTATCCAGCCCAAGTGGGAGAATATAGGATTATATCTTTATGCGGGCTAGCATAGATTATAACGATTGGATTTTTGAGAAAAACCCAAATTAGATCATACATGATTTGATAACATGCGGTAAGGATCAATCTGGATTTTGGTAATCACTAATGTATATTAGGTCTGGCGCACCTTAGTCACACTATAACATATGTGTATATAACATATGCATGGTACATTGAAAGTGTAAGTCTAAAGAGTTCTTAATGGGATAACTCATTACAACTATAAATACATGGTATTGGTCCCTCCTCCCACAACACTACAAGTTCTACCCATTAAGAGCATTGTCTAAGGTAAAGAAAAGAGGAGAAGATCAACTTGTCAAATTTTGACATACAATTTGGAGGATTGTAGTAACAACGCGATAACATGTCTACAGGTATATAGTTTATGTTTATATAGATTTTATGTACTAATTTGTTGGTTACGATCTTGGATTTCTTACATAACAATCATTATAATTTGAAACGAGTCTCAGAGCTTAGAGTAGGTAAGCACTTAAGACACCCCAAACAACCAAACCAGACCAAAAAACAGCTACAGCTACAGCTAGTCAGAAAACAATCAAAGCAGCAATAATAAAAGGAAAAAAATAGATAAATAAACCAATCAAGTACCAAAACCATGAACGCTACTCAAATTTTAACCCCTCAAACCAAGCAAACCAAACAAAACCCACAAACTAATAGCCAAAGCATCAAAAATAATCAAACAAAGCAAAAAAAGTTTCAATCTTTTAGCCATTATCAAAAAAAATACTCACTACAGCGTATCAGGAGGTCCGATAATCGTGACACTCCATTCAAAGATATTGGTCTCATCAACCAAGCCGGCCGAGAATCCATCAACTGGATTTTTACAAAGATCTACACCGAAAAGCACCTAAACGATTATTTACAATTCGGATTCAAAACAAAAAAAAAAAAAAAAAAAACCTAGAAGTCCTACAAACCATAATCGAAATCAAGAGAAAAATGAATAATTCGAACGATTTTCCATACCCTTGAGCTGTTTAGCAAGGAGGAGGTTCGCTTGAGTTGCCGAACCCATAACAGAGAGAGGGGGAGGAAGAGAGAGAGAGAGAGTCTGTTCTGACTTATAAGCGTTTTAGGGTCTCGAAAGCTACCTTACAAACCGACACCCTTCAGTATTTATATAAAATAAAGTAGAGAGAGAAACTTGTCAATAAAGAAGTTGCAATGCTGCATTGCATCTCCCACTTTCCAACGCAGTTTCTCTTTTTTCTCTCGACATCTCTCGTTTTGTTACCATAGATTGTAGACCTTATTTTTAAGGAAAATTACATATAAATCTTGTGGTTATCTTCCATCTCATTTTTAGGGCTATGCATCCTCTACGGCGAAGGTTTTATAGCGATCCATCCAGCGCCGTTGGATCGCTATTACGTTCACAAGCGGAGTTAACGGCAAACATAATTTAATGGTGTCAAATATAAAAAAAAAAAAATTAATAATAACAAATTTTTTCCACATTTCAAAATTTTTTACTAAGTTTTAGAAATCGCGCTCTTTCCTCTCTCTCGTTCTTCTCTCTTCTCCTCTCACAAACGATTTCTTCTTTCATTATTTTCTCTCTTTTGATCTGTACTCTCCTTGAGGTTCGTTCTTGTATTTGTTCTTCTGTCTTTCTATTTATGCTTCCTACCATCTCGCTCGGTCGATCTCTACTCTCCTTATCTCTTTGCAATCCGGTTAACACGTCAAATTTGCAAGAACGGGTATGAGAATTTGTAATGTTTTCTTATTTGTTACTTGATCTAGAGAAATGAATGATTGGTGTTTGTTAAAATGCCACAAAAGACAAGGGTATTGTGCATTAAGCCATAGGTACCCCCATTTTAACTTTGGGTACCTTGTACGTTAACGCACGGGGCTTAACGCAATGCTAAAATGGGGGTACCCAAGGCTTAATGCACAGGATACCCAAGGCTTAATGCACAGGGTACCCAAGGCAATTCACAGGGTTCCCAAGGCTTAATGCACAGGGTACCCATGGCTTAATGCATAGGATACCCAAGGCAATTCTCAGGGTACTCATGGCTTGATAACCCACAGGGTACCCAATACTTATTGAGGGTTACACATGGCTTGGTAATGGTAATGAACAGGTTA
>JAUPMG010030314.1:0-14709 GCA_031762675.1 Pachysandra terminalis | reverse complement strand
TCAAACTATATTAAAAATAAATCAGAACAATATCTAAAAATAAAGGAAAAATTTCCTAAGTGGTTTAGGTCACTACACCATCGACCCGATTCATCTCTAAATAACCCTCCCATTCCAGCTCTTCCCGGGTTGGCTTTGGAGCTTCTATCAGAGTTGAGCTTGATCCACCCAGGTTCTGGAGTACTCCATCCAATGTATCGCCACTCCCTACACACAAGAACATTGTTAGTTTTATAAGAATTAAAAAAGTTCACTCCTTAGCTTACCAATTCTTTGATGGATCTCCTCATCCGGAATCCCTCGATTGTTAAAGATAAGTTCATTTCGTCCTTTCCACACAGTCCAGATGGTGTACATAAAGATAATATTCCAAGGGGTGTGGTGGCCTGGATGCACCAACGCGGAAGACGTATTCTCTTTGAGCCATGCCCAAAGATCCAGATTACAAAAGTCCCTATGTCTCGGCATGAGCCATTTCTGCCACATAGATCTTGACCAAGTACAATCTCTTAGGAGGTGAAGAATAGTCTCCTCCTCCAGATTACATCGCTTACAAATTACAGAGCTATTACTAGGCAAGAATCTAAGATAACTATTAGTGGGCAGATGCTGATGAGCAGAAAGCCATAAAAAAAATTGCATACGATACGTACTCGGGGTCTTCCAAATCCAATTCCAAGAGAGATTTACCTGTTCCATATCCTTGGAGGTAAGGGAGTTGTACGCCCACTTGCAAGTGAACCTACCCAATGAAGTTTGGCTTCAAATCAAGGTGTCTGGCGAATGAAATAAAGGGAGAGAGATACAAATAATACGTTCCAGCATTTTAGAAGGAACAAGATGACGAAGAAGCTCTAGATCCCATTTACCATTAGAGAAACATTCTGACACAGTAAGGTTCCTATCTTGTATAAGTTCAATCTCAATCCCAAGCATGTCAATAAGAGGGGAATTGGTAATCTAGTTATCAAACCAGAAACTAATTCCACTCTCATCGCCAATGCGCCATTTCAGCCCTGACTTAAGAATCTTTTTAGCTTTACAGATACTTCTCCATACGAAACTGCTAAGAATCTTACTTAGGATTTGATTCCATAAAATTATTTGATTTGAAAAAGGAGGAGAGCTTGTGGATTTCTATTTTGAAAAAGGTTATCCTCTTCTTCTGTTTATGAGTAAGAACTTATTATGGGCTCTATTGCTTGTGGGCAGCAACTTACTCTTTCAATATTATCAAACACGTTTATGACTTAAAAAAGTATTTTAATAAATAAAAAATAAAAATAAGTAATTAAGTAGTGTCAATCATAGGTTAGTCTCGTGTAAGTTGATATTTTATATTAGGTCGGTGTTGTGATAGAACTCATGTTGAAGGCTCAACAATATGAGGACTATATCGAGTTCAAATACAGAAGAAATTTTTATCAAGTCGGCCGTATTTTCTTCGAACCCGACCCCATCTTCCTAATAGGCTTGTTTGGGTTGGGTTCTGTTCACTTCGGGCTTCGGCCCAAACTAAAACAGTTGTCTCAAATTCAATGTGGTCCGAACTGAGTTTAAACCTTTATTCGAACCCGACCCCATCTTCCTAATAGGCTTGTTTGGGTTGGGTTCTGCTCACTTCGGGCTCGGCCCAAACTAAAACAGTTGTCTCAAATTCAATGTGGTCCTAACCGAGTCTAACCCTATTGAGTTCAGATTGGGTTTGAACCAGTCCAAAATAAATGAAAAGGCTAAAAAATTTATAAAAAAAAAAAAGAAAAAATTATATATAAGCCTTACTTTATAGTTCAATTATCTTTTCATTCTTTTATAATTTTGCTACTTACTTATCCTTCATACTTTATAATTTATTTGTCATTTCAGTGCTATAACAGTTCCAATTAAGATAAAATAATATTTTAAAAATAAAAAATTAAAATCAAAATTTATAAAAATACTCAAATACTCTTATTAAAACCAACAAAGACCCTCTTATCATCCCACCACCAATCACCACCACTACCCCTACTACGATCACCCCAACCACCACCACCCATCACCACCACTACTCCTACCATGATCACCCCAACCACCACCACCCTCACCCCACGCCGACCACCACAACCCACCATCCCAAGCATGACCATCCCCACCCCCACCCCCACCACACCAACCATGGTGGTAGTGACGCGGGATGTGGGTGGTAGTGGGGTGAAGGTGGTGGTGGTAGTGTGGATACTTGTATAAGTTTTAATTTTGATTTTAGAATATTATTTTTTCTAATTGATATTGTTATAAGATTAAATTGATAAATAAATCGTAAATTAAATAAGATAAGTAGGTTGCAAAATTATAGAACAGTAGTAGTTAGAAAACTTTGTTTCGAACATCAAGATCCCGTTCCGTGGAGATGTTGTAACTTGAAAAGACAGGTATGACTCAGACTTCGAGGATAAGCAGGTGTTAGCTGTTGACAGCCTCAGTATCGAGCCGCCGCAGTCGTGGCAAAGAAAAGAACAAGGGAACATGAACACGTAGAGTTTCATAGACCCACGTGGCAGATGCACTATGGATTCTAATTGCCGACTTTCCTTCACCCATGGGTTGATAGGAGAGAGAGAGAGAGAGAGAGAGAAAGAGTTTGTTAGGAATTTAGGGCTTGGAAGCCTGTAATCTGTTATATGACCCGCCTCTCTTTTCGGGTCTCCAGAATGAAAAAGGGTAAAAATGGAAAAAAGAACATCCAAATTCACTACAAGGGTTGAAAGCTTCGCCTCCAAATCAATGTGAATTTTCAGGAGTCGCAAGCTCTCTTTGCACAGGTGATTTTGTTGATCCATGCCTAGCTATCTTCATTTCGATTTCTTTCAGCAACTAACTTTGATATCAATGGAAATTCTTGATTTTTCTAGGGATATAAAGACTTTCTTTTTTTAAATAATTGAAAGGGTCGCTCTTCAATCATTGTTATGTCGAAATCTCCGTTTCTATTTATTTACTGTTTTATATTTACGTTTCGTGTATTCTGAGCCTTCTTTTTGGGGTTCAATTTTACGAGTTTTCTTCGAATATTCAGAAATTCTGAATCTTCCGTTGACAATAGAATGATAGATGAAGGTTTTTTCGTAATTCTCCAGTCCAGTTCAGTTAAGAACGCTTTCTTTTCGCGGGAAAAAGTAACTGAAGTTTTCTATTTTTCATTTATGTCAAAAAATAACGTTATGAATTTATTTTTTCTAGTTAGTTTTGTTTTCTGAGCAACGGATTTATGTCTCCAACGCGTATTCTGTTATTGGGTATATCTCTAGATAGTGTTGTACTTTTTGGTAATATCAGAAATAATTATTCGAAGAAATCAGTAAGTCCAGTAGTAATTAGTATTATGAAGTTAATAATGAGATAGCGAGAAATGTTATGTTTTTCTCTTGTTGTTTTTGTGTGTATATATATATATATATATATATATATATATATATATATATCGTGAAGCAGAGGGACTTGTGCTGTCAAAACAACTGATTCAGTCTCTCTCTTTGTTAAGAAGCAACGAAGACGGCTCAAACATATCCTTTTGCAAGAGCTACGCCTATAATTAATTAAATGATTCAGTTGTTCTAACAAATTAAAGCAAAGATCTTTTGGTGTTTCTTCGACAGAGGATGATGGAGAGCAGTTATAGGCCTTACTTTGATCCAGAGTTCGAATCGCTTATCGAAAGGATTTATCCACCAAGGTAATTAAAGATTTTTTTTGTTTTTCTTTTTCAATGGTTGCTGCTACCTTCAATTCAATTTCTTTTATTTAGTTGTTAATGGTACTTTACAGGGTTTGTATTGATAATGACACATGCCATGACTGCACGCTTGTGAAGGTGAGGATGGACTTGATGAACTTCTTCTTCTTCTTCTCTCTTGAAAATTATAATAATAATAATAATAATAATAGGCAGAAGAGGATGTGGATCTTGATCTGGTAATGCTACTTGTATGTTGGATTTGAAAGTGGGATCCTCTGCAATTGCAGATGGGTGACTACCACTTAAAATAGGAAAAAATTTAGAAAGAGATCCTTGTGGGTTTTGCTTATTCTCTTTAAGAAATATATTTTTGTTAATAAACCAATCCCATGGTGAGACAGGTTGATAGCGCAAACAAGCATGGGATTCTACTGGAGATGGTACAAGTATTGACGGATCTGGACCTCGTCATCTCCAAATCCTATATTTGCTCCGACGGTGGCTGGTTCATGGACGGCAAGTATCATCGATCATTTCTTCTTCATATTTAATAATATATAATGTAGAGAGGGGCAAGGATTGAAAAGTTAGATCATCATTTTCATGTGGGTATGCAGTGTTCCACGTGACGGACCAGCTTGGCAACAAACTCACTGACGAAACCCTCATCCTTCACATTCACCAGGTAGGAGGATAAAACATGCTCTGCAACTCTTTATACATCTAACAATTGTCTTTTACTTATAAGGTGGTTCATGTCTTTCTTAAATATTGAAAATACCCTCTCTTAAATTGGTTTAAAAATAGTTTACTTTTAGTTATGTTAATATTTTAATCATTAACAAGACTATTCAGAAAGTTGGTTTGACTCTAATGCACTAAATTGTAGCATAGTTGATAAATAATATGTCTATTTTTTACTAATTAATTAATAATAATTGTTAAGATTTAATACTTATTTTAGTGTTATCCATCTCTTTAGATCAAAATTTTACTATCATTAATTTAAAATAAATTTTTTATTAAATTCATTTCGGCATTTAATGAATTTGTAGCCTGCTATTTTTGTTAATATTTTGTGTTTCCTAGTTTTTTTTCTTCTTGTTTTTCGATGTATGCTCTCTTTTGGTATACCTACAATTTATATCAAGGTTTTTATTCTCGGGATCTTGGATCAAACCGGTCCGGGCCGATCCCAACAATAAAAACCTTTGGATCGTCTTTTAAAAAAAAATGGATTGGTTTGGATCGGTCGATCACTATCGATATCGGTTGGATCAATTCGATCGAAAGCCAATTGAAAAAAAAATTGGATTGGTTGGATCAGTCTGATCCTTGAAATCATGATTTATATACTTAACTTTGGGTGTAGTTAAAGATGATAAATTGTAGAGATTAACTTTTCTTATATTAAATTTATTTACAAATTTAATGAATTTTATTTAGAAAACCTCTGGATTACAAATCATGTGTATAATACTTTAGCCTATATAAGTTCCAATAGTACATGTAGATTATGTTTTTCCATTAACGGCCATCCAATTTTTTAATGTTTATTAAGTTTTATGCAAAGAAAGATGTTAGTTTTCAACAAGCCCTCTTTAATTATAGAAGTTTTTGTCATATTCTTAATCTTTAAGAGGGTTATAAGAAGATTCTTAAATTTATTACAATATATGAGTTTTCAAAGAAAAAAAATATAATTTTTATTATCTAAAAATAAAGAAAAGATAATAATATATTAAGGTAGATGTAACTGTTTATCCATAAATAAATATATTTTGATAAGGTCTAAAAAGTCATTATGAGATATTCATAATTTATAATTAGAGAATCTTACAAATTGATCTAATAATAGTATATTATATAAGATGATAAAATATAATTTAATTTTTATTTTTGTTCGACAAAACTTTCCAACAAAAGGCCCTAGGTGCGGGAAGGAAGAAAGGAGGAAACTTGGAGCGGGCCAAAACACCCTTGGGCAAGCTAATGGGTTCACGACGCGTATCAACTGATGAGGAAGATCACACGGCATTCGAGATTACCGTTACCGATCGACCGGGTCTTCTCTCCGAGATATCGGCGGTGCTCGCTGAGCTTGGCTGTGAAGTAGTCGCTGCCGTGGCCTGGACCCACAACAGCCGTGCCGCCACCATCATCTACGTGGATGATGTGTCCCAAGGAGGACCAATCACTGATCCAGATTGGCTGGCCCACATACAGGAGCAGCTGGAGATCGTGGTTGCGGCTCATGACCACGGGCGGGAAGAAGAGCGGGGTGTCGTGAGGTTGGCAGCCGCTCCCATCCACTCAGAACGGCGGCTGCACCAGCTGATGTTCGGGGATCGGGACTACGACACCACCGCTTGCAATGTCAACCAAAAAGACACCAACGTATCGATCGAGAATTGTTCAGAGAAGGGATACTCGGTGGTGAGCGTCAGGAGCCCAGACCGTCCCAGGCTGCTCTTCGACACGGTCTGCACGCTTACCGACTTGCAGTACGTAGTCTTCCATGCTGCCATCAGCTCCCAGGGTTCCATGGCTATTCAGGTAAATACTAATAGCAAAACTATACCAGTTTCCTCCTCACAATGTCTATAACATCAATACATGTATCGAAGCACAGGAGTATTATATACGGCATAAGGATGGATGGACTTTGGATACGGAGAGCGAGAAGAGCAGAGTTTCCCAGTGCTTGGTTGCTGCAATAGAGCGTAGGGTTTGCCATGTATGTTAAAGTTTCATGTCGTTTCAAAGAATTCACATGGTTTTGTCGTTCTTCACTGATTTGTGATCATCTGTTAGGGATTGAGACTGGACGTCTGCACTAAAAACAAGCTTGGACTGCTGTCCGATATCACTCGGGTATTTCGGGAGAATGGACTATCAGTGTGCAGTGCGGAGATAGGAAACCGTGGTGAGAAAGCTGTTGGTACCTTTCATGTAACAGACTTGTCGGGCAACGATGTGGATCCGAAGACGGTTGAGCTGGTTAGGAAGGAAATCGGACCAACAGTCATCGTCACGAATAAGAACAACGAAGGTTGGTCCTCTCGGGCCTCCTCTGCCAATAACAGCAGGAACGGCAGAAAAAGTGTGGCTGACGATAGACCCAGATTCTCACTGGGTAGTCTGTTGTGGGCTCAGCTTGAGAGACTCTCGAGCAACTTTCGCTCCATAAGATCATAAGAAATATTTCTTCATGCCATGTTGGAATTGTGTACTGCTTGTACCCGCCGACAAAGTAGTTGCTTGCTTATATGTAAATACTAGTCGGTTAGTAAATAGTTCAAACCTGCTTTGCTAATTTCTGTACAAAGTAGTTTTGAGAGTGGAAATCATAATTTGCTTTGAAGTTGCAACAATTTGATCCAGTCCCGCATCCCCTGAGTAGTGATTCGTATCCAAATGATACATACTGTACACGATCAGAATGAAAACGCAGTTTATCACTGACGATGCAGATCTAACTGGCTTGAGGCTGATCCACAGTATCAAATCCCCTTTTGATTGCTTCTTGGTCTCTCGCATGCATGCTCAAAAACCAAGCTGATCTAACAGTAATCTGAACACAAACACCTGATTATGGAGATTTTCTAGTTGCCGCATGGATCTTTCCTGAAAAGAGGACCATAATGCAAAGCAACCAGTCCATCATTCATGACATGCAAGCAGCCGACCATGACAGTGCTCTCTACCACCACATCTGATAGAGGCTGAGCATCCTTCTGATCTGTTGAAAGTTGCATTTGTCATTCTTCGCCAACTGAAGTGATATTAGTCCATTTCCCAGTGCCAGATTTCATTGCATGTTCTACAACATTTCTTACCCAAGCAACCATCTCAGGATGTATAACATGCAGTTGCCAAAGCTCGATTCTAAATAAATGGAACATGCATATAAAGATAAATCGTGCGTGATTTCAGGAGACTTTCAGTATCATCATACCACATCGATGTCCTTGACTCTTGGCGACTCGTCAGATTCTTTAGTGCCAGGGCTATTGGAAGCTCCACGAGGGCCTGTACCAATGGAGTTACCAAGCCTATCATCCTTAGCCAAGATTGCCATGCTTGTGCTTATTATCTGAGCCCATTACAATGAGCCCTTTGTCGAAGAATCAGAATCGCGAATGGTTGTCTTTGAACTTGAAGGAATTGCCCCATCCTCCTCAAGATCACTGCATAATAACAGATCTATCGATGATTCGCATCTCAGTACTAATCACAACTGGGTGCTTTTCAGACTCAAAATCTGTTGTTGACATGGAATTGCAGGTTCAAAAAGCAAACGTCTTGAGTGGTATGGTTGCAGAATAAGGTACTGGATGGTACAGTATTAGCGGCCTCTTGAGAATATGAAGTGCCTCCTCCAGACCAGTCTGACTCTGGCTTTTTACGTTTCTATAATCCATACTGCTCTTGCTTCCACAATCTGCAAATGAAGGATATACAAGGAATTGGAGTATAATTAGCTACCTATTTGCTCCTTTACAAAGGTTTCAGGTTTTGTTAGTAAACCCATGCTATTATTCACAGAATACTGTCAAAACTAGCTAAGGACTCACAACATTTCCTCCGATATAGCAGAACTGAAACTTAAATTCAGCATGGGTGAAGGAATTGATCCTTCCCTGAGGTATTTGTAACTAATAAAGATTCAAATGTGAGAGCATTGAAAAAATCCATAACACTTTCTGCAGCCTAATTCCCCTCCTATGAACACACAAAGCATTTGGTCACAAACCTCATCAAAAGATAAGCATTTGCAGACGACAGTATAAATAACAACAAATCTATCTCAAACTTTGAGCAACAAGAACAACAACAAAATGCTTTATCCCAAGATTCCCAACCAGTTGGGATTGGCAACATGAATCCTGTTCCTCCATCCTAGTTTGTCAAAAACCATATCCTCGGTCAGAATATGTGTATTTAAAACCTGAGTGTGTGGAGTTGCGACTCAAACCTACACAAGACCACCTGATCTATCAGATTCTGTGCTGTGCAAAACAAATTCATTGCATTGTTCGTTCCTGACAAAAAGAAATTGAACTTCAAGGAGATCTTTCCTTTATGCCTAATCTAAGATGTCAACAATCAGATCTGACAGGATACCCGTTTAAATACAACTACTCCATACAAAGTATTCACCTCCCATGGTTTCTAACACAAGCAGTTTATCTACCCATCAGCAAAGAGCCAACTTAAACTCCTACTATGTCTAAAGCACAGGGTTGTTTTTGTAGTCTCCTTTTTCAGGCTCCCTTACTTCCTTTAGGCAATCAGATCAAGAAATGCAGTCAAATGAGAATCGAGTAAAAATTGCCACTAATTGGAGGAGGAAGCTCAAAATTAACAAATGAATTACAAGAATCACTTCAGCCTATGGTGCTAGATAATCTAGACTTTTCTGATGAAGTGGTCTAGGGCTAAAAGAAATTATATCAACAAGAAAGGGATCAATAAGAAAGCATAAACAACAAACGTGAGACCAAAATCCTGCCAAGTTTTAAAAATTCAAGAAAATAAGTTCATCACCCTGTTATCTATTGCACTGATATATTTCATTACTCCAAGTATAACAGGGGAAAACCTGAACCAAAATTATAACTTAATTGAACTTTGACACAGATTCATTTCATAACGCCCTTAGAATGTTGTAGAAAAAGATATTTGATATAGCTGGCACAAACAATGGCTTCTGTTATTCTCATCAAAAAAATGATCGAATGAACAGAGGAAAACCTGAACCAAAATTATAACTGAGTTAAATTTGACACATTCATTTCATAACCCTTACAATGTTGTAGAAAAAGATATCTGATTTAAATGGTACAAACAATGCCTTCTGCTATTCTCACCCACACCTGCAGTCTCCTGAAAACACTAGAATTGATTCCTGACATCCAATCCTTAAAAGCATCATGCCCACAACAAAATATGGAAGGTTGTAGCTCAACTAGTTGACATGCAGCTTTGCAGCCACTTGTTTAGTCCAGCAAAACAACCCACAGATGCTTGCCCGATCCAGGCAGGATGTAGTCTATTTAAATCATAAGACAATTAGTACGCTGATGTAATGCTTAATCAGATAAACCACCATGACATGTTGTCTAGTTTGCTAACTTTTAGTAGAATTCATAACTATTGGGTTTGGAAATGATCCATACAAGTGATATGAGACCCCCAATAAATGCAACAAGACAAAAGAGGCCTTCTTTGGCAGCATCCAATAGATCAGAGCTGATAACAGCAGCATGGAGAGAAAGAAAACAAACAAAAATATTTTACTCGTGAGCTTGGAAAATTCATCGTTTGCGTTTTGTTTTGCTAGCATACAAAATATATTACAATTTATGATTGTATCAAGAAATGATTCACAACCAAGGGCATGAGATCCTCAAAAAATGATCTAAGGGGAAAATCCATTGACAGTGCACAATAAATGGTGGAGAGAACAATCTGATGAAGAGAGACAAAATTAGAAATATTTTTATTCGCGGCATATTTTAAGATCTTATTATTTCCACTTTGTAAATGAGCTATCTTTGACAAGTAATGGCGTAAGAAAGTAGGTCAAATAATAAGCAAAATGATAAAAATGCTGCATGGAATCCAGTAAATTACTTGGGGAGTTGACAAAAGTTCAGCATCATGTTTATGGAGTCTAGAATGCAGTAGAACAAAATAAATCGTCCAAGAGCAATCCTCACTCATATGAGCTGCGCAAAGTTCAATTCTCAAAGCTGCTAATCTTGAGACAAAATCTGAGAGACCCGCAAATGTAGAATGTAAGCATTCATGTAAGGCAGGAATACTTAAAAAGATAAAGAGTTTCCTTATAGTAAATTCAGCTGGTTATAAAAATTTCTATCGATCAAGTTTTGCTAATCAACTTAAAGTATCCAAGAGGATGCATAACCCTTTGAAACCACCAAACAGTGTTCCTTTTAAGACAATTATGTATGCATGTAATTCTAGCATTAATCATAATCTAACGATCCTGAGTTGGATCGGCGATCTGTATCAGGATCATAATCTAACGATCCTGTGTTGGTGGTGGAAGCTTTGAGTAGAATGATCTGTAGAACTAAGGAAGGGGAGTTGCTGAAGGGGTTTAAGGTTGGTAGGGGAGACGTTGCAATCTTTCATCTCCAGTTCGCGGATGATACTTTGATATTTTGTAATGCTGATGTGGAACAGTAGAGAGTTTTGAGATGTATTTTGGTTTGCTTTGAGGTGGTTTCCGACTTGAAGATCAACTTGGGTAAGAGTGAGATATTTGGGTGGTGGGAGAAATCCTTCATATGAATGTTCTTGCTAGAAATATTGGATGTAAGGTGGGGAAATTGTCAACTACTTATTTAGGTATTCCTTTGGGGGCTGGTTTTAAGGCGTCATCAGTTTGGAATGGCGTGGTGGAAAGAATGGAGAGGAGACTCTCATCTTGGAAGGGAAAATTTCTCTCTAAAGGAGGTAAGGTCACTTTGAACTTTAACTTGTTTGCCCATTTATTTGATGTCCATTTTAATCATTCTGGTATCTGTGGCGGAAAGAATTGAACAACTGCAAAGAAACTTCCTATGGAGCGGATTGGAAGAAAAGGAGAACTATCGTTTGGCTCAATGGGATCTGGTTTGCAGACTAAGAGAAAAAGGAGGGATAGGAATTAGAAGACTAAGGGATTTTAATAAGGCTTTATTGGGAAAGTAGTTGTGGAGTTTTGGGGAAGAAAGGAGAAGTCTCTGGAGAGAAATGATAGGGAAAAAGTGTGGATGCATACCTGGGGATGGGAGTTGGAGCCTATTAGATCATCTTAAGGAGTAAGTTTTTGGAAGGCCATCGGGTCTGTCTCAAAAAGGTCTTAGAGAAGGGATCTATTTCCAAGTGGGTTGGGGGAATCGGGTAAAGTTTGGGAAGATTGTTGGTGTGGAGAGGTTCCTTTTGCTATTAAATACAATGTGCTATATTAGGTAGCCATGAGTAAAGGGGAGTGGATCTGCAATCTTATTTAGAATGAAGCGAATGAAGTTGGATGGAATTTAAGATTTAGAAGGGCGTTATTTGATAGGGAGGTGGAAAATGTTGGTGCTCTCATGTTGGAGTTGGATGGTTTTAGGCCAGTTGACTGCCCGGACAGAAGATGCTGGAGAGGTGGGGAGAATGGTTTGTTCACAATGAAGTCATTTTTGCAGCTATTTCTCCTAGTTACATCGGAGAGACAACCGACACATCGATTTGGAAGGTTCACTGCCCTTCAAAGGTGTCCGTTTTCGTTTGGTTGGCGGCCCATGACAAGATCATAACGGTCGACCATCTCCTAATCGTTGTGTTATGTGTAAGAGGAGTGTCGAATCAGTTAATCACCTTCTCATTCACTGTGAGTTGGCTAAGGATTTATGGACTTTCTTTTTATCTGGATTCGATGTTTTGTGGGTGCTGCCGAAGATTTGAAAAGCTTACTATTGGCGTGGAGCTGGAAGAGGAAGAAGACTAGACGGAACATCTTATGGAACTTATGCCCTCATGTTATTTGTTAGTCAATATGGAGAGAAAGAAACTCCAGTGTGTTTGAAAATAAGGAGGTACAGATAGGTGTGCTTAGAAAGAGAGTTGTTGCCCTTCTTTTTCATTGGGCAAGGGTGTTACCATAATTTTGCGAAGTCGAGTTTGGAGATTTTGTAAATAGGTGGGGGGACCTATAGATGAGTTACTTATTGAGGAAGGAGAGGGTGTTTTGATATCAAGTTTGGATGATTATACTTGTATATGGGATGATTGACATGTAATATTTCTTCTCGTATAGTTATACAGTATCATAACTTTACTTATCAAAAAAAAAAAAAAATTCTGTATCAGGATCAGCCGAGTCCAGCAATGGGTCAAAAGAACAAAACAAATTGATAAATTACTTGTTTTGGCCAATTTGTTATGACTCGTCCAAGTTGGATCGGACGATCCAAACAAGTTTGACAGAGTTCAACTGAGTTTGAATGATATATGTATCATGTCTTGGACTGAGCCGATAAGTCTCCATTTGTGATGATTGATGTTTTGGTCCTTTTGGATCTCTCTCCAATCTCCGATCCATTTTTTATTTTTTGTTGTTGTTGTTGTAAATGGAGAACCAAAAAATGGCAAACAGTCAGCAGTACATTAAACACACACAAAGTCTCCATTACTCGAAGTCACTGAGGTTTTTCGCTTACATCAAGCACATTTTCATTCTCACAAGTAGAAATTTTGAGAATACAGATGCAATCAAAGAGTTTCAGTTTCAACACGTCGATTCCTCGTTTCTTATCAGAAGATAATACAAACAAATGACAATGTTTACCAGATCAAACAGCATAAAACCCTAAGTAATCAACCAAAAGAAACGGAATCTATTAAATTGCAATAAGCAGATGAGAACTTCTGGAAATCGATTAACTAAACCGACATACCATGCAATTCTTCATCCTCCGCGAAATTGCTTCGGATTGCTGCAATTGCAGCCCAATCAGAAAATTTCGGGATCGAAGGCATCACAAGAGACGGATTGATTAGATGATTCCCAGCGATTCCAGTCGGAGACAAAGGAATCGGTGGAAGGGATGGAATGAGGAGAAGATTTTGAAGGAGAGGCGAAGAAAGAGGCGACGCATCATAGCTGACGAGTTAGGGTTTTGGGGGGAGCGGGTCTTCTAATAACTTCTCTGTTGAGTTTCCTGTTAACAGCGCCAAAGATCGACACGTGCTGGTGGACCCCACACAAGAAGAAAACGGCATGCAGCTGAGGTTAAAAGTGAGAGCATTTCGTTTGGAATTTTTTTACGCCCTGCATTGAAATGCTTGTAGCTTGCATTATAACTAAGTTACAAGCATTTCAACGCATGGTGAACGAAAAATTCTAAGCTTTTTAGACCAAACGAAATGCTCTCGTTTAAAGTGCCTCCTAATTTCTTTCGTTTGAGGCTTTACCCAAAGCCCAAAATCTCTTTTATTTCAAAATTTGAAGACTATTTGTAGAGTTGATTTTTCAAGAGGGTAGAGAGAGAAATAAGAAATAAGGTTGTGTATCGAAGAACACATAAATTGTTGCTAAAATTAAAAAAAAAATAAACAAAACATAAAATAAAAAGTAAAATAGCTGTTAATCCCAAACTGTCTATTGGGACAATCCAAAATGTTATATGTGTGATGATGTATCTTCATATTTATATCCTATGAAAAATTACAATCCCCTTAGTAAAGTGCAATGCATCCATAGCAAGTAAAATGAAGAACAAATCACATATATAACCTTTCAGAGGAGCAATGCATTAAACACTATATATATACCAAATAATTTCACGAACACCCCCGTATCTCCGTTTTTCAAGGCATCCACGCACATCTAGTAATTCACAACAATATATGGAACATGTAGGAATAAGAATAGAAATATTAAACTAACTAAACATGCTTAGACAGCAAATTAAGCATGCATCAAAAAATTAGTGACGTCTATAAGCCGGGAGGTCACCCACAAGGGGAGTAACTTATAGCCGGGGAACCTGGGGTTAGTATGTGGAGCCCAGTGCCTCGTTCACTAAAAAATGATGACTTCACAAAATTTCACTAGTAATAGCCAATTTTATCTAAGTTATCTAAAATTGATCCCATAGACTGACAAGTACTGATGATCGGGCAAATTTCAAATTCAAATCGGGCGAATGGTAGGGCGCCACGTAGCGATGTAGAGATATATATTATGGACTCCTCCATAATCGAGCGAGTGACTCGGGTTCATTTCATCACGGGCCTAACCCACCCTGAGATGGGCGAATTCGTCATTAGGGTAATGCCCCATTTAAAAAGCTGAGGTGGGGAGTAAAACCCTCACCGGATCAGAGTCATTCCCTTAAGGAATTGCGGATGGGGTAATGCCCCCTTTAAAAGGCCGAGGTGGGGAGTAAAACTCTCACCGGATCAGAGTCATTCCCTTAAGGAATTGC
>JAUPMG010030294.1:0-14709 GCA_031762675.1 Pachysandra terminalis | reverse complement strand
ATTTAGGAAGAATTACCACCGATCCTTGAGGTTCGACACCCTCAAAATAGCCCTATCTGCAAAGATTCGTACTATTGTGAGTGGTTATTATTGACACATCACTTTCATTGATGCAAGCCTATCTCCTGAGGAGCCTGAGGGGAAGGAAAATCTTGTAAAACTTCTTAAAGAAAATAAAGATGTGTTTTCTTGGTGCTACGATGACATATATGGATTGAATCATCAATTAGTCAAACATAGGTTGCATTTACCTTCCACTGTCAAACCTATCAAGCAATCAGCTCGAAAAATCAAGCCCGAAATTAAATTACAAATTAAAGCTAAGATAGAAAATTGTTGAAGGTTTGTTTCATAAAGCCAATACAACACCCAACTTGGCTTGCGAATGTTGTGCCCGTGAAGAAGAAAAGTGGAGAAACCAGATATTGTGTCCATTTTCGAGATCTCAACAATAAAATTCCTAGATATGAGTTTTCACTACCGAATATGGATGTTCTCATTGATGCTACAGCATGGCATGGGATGTTTTTTTTCATGGATGGTTATAATGGTTATAACTAGATTCGAATGCATCAAATGGATGCTCAGGATATTGCCTTTTGAACTCCATTAGGCAATTTCTATTATACAATCATGCCTTTCAACTTGAAGATTGGTAATGATACTGCTCAGCGAGCAATGATCAGTTTTTTTCATGATATGATGCATAAAGAAGTTGAAGATGATATGGATAATACCGTTATGAGATCAAGGGAAAGTTCTCATCATCTCGAAGTCTTAAAAAGGGTATTCGAACATTGCAGAAGTTATAAATATGAATCCTGTTAAGTGTGCTTTCGGGATCATAGTTGGCAAATTCCTTGGCTTCGTTGTCCACAAGCAAGGAATTGACTTGGATCCTACAAAGTCAAAAGCGATTCTTGAAATGACTCCTAAGAATTAGAAGCACTTGAAGTCTTTTCTAGAAAGAGTTTCTTATATTCGAAGGTTCATTCCAAGCCTATCATCATACATATCTCATTTCTTAGTGTTACTTCAAAAATGAGCAGAATTCATTTGGACTTCGGAATGTCAACAAGACGGATTGACAATACTAGCCGATACTGACTGATCCAAAAGTTGGATCGTTCTTTAAAAAAAAAAAATTTGATCGACCGGACTGTCACCGGGCCGGCGATACCAGTCGGTATCGGACCGGTCAAGCTGATACCTACTGGATCGTTAGTTTTATAAATTAAAAAAAAAAAACTTTGGATTGGTGGATCGGTCTGATCCAGTCACTGGACCGATCCAGATAGGTCGGTCCGGATCGGTATTGGTTGGACCGGTCCAATCTAAAGCCACTTGATATAATAAGTTGTATCGTGGCTTAGGATCGGAAGGTCCTGGCCGATCTTGATACAGACTGATAAGAAAGAAGCCTATTTATTATATCGAAAGACTTTTGTGTGGGGCATAAGTAAAGTATTCTTAGGTGGACAAATTTTTTCTTGCTTTCTTTCATGGGACTCAAAAATTGAGACATTATTTGTTAGCATGTCCAACAGTATTGGTCACTCGATCAAATCCTATCAGATATTTATTATCTCAGTCTGTATTGCTTGAAAGATACACGGAGTGGCTGCTGCAATTATCAGAGTTTGATATTTCTTGTGAATCACCTAAGATCATCAAGGGGCAAGCGGTAGCTGATTTGCTTGCTGCCTCTCGAAGGTGCAAGAAGAAGAATTGCCTGAATTCGAGATCGCTTTTGTGGAGGATCAAAAATGGTAAATGAAGTTTGATGGATTATCCAACTAAAATGGAGGAGGAGCTGGAATTGAATTCACATCGAGTGATGGACAACACTTGTATTATTCCTTCAGATAGGATTTCATATGTTCCACTAATAGAGTTGAATATGAAGCTCTACTTATTGCATTGATTTTGGCCAAGCAAATGGGTATGCAAAGGCTAAGGGTCCTTGGGGATTCAAAGGTCATCATCTGTCGGATCAATGAAGACTTTGTTGTTAAGGAACAAGAGTTGGCCCCATACCATACAACAATTCGAGCATTGATGAACAAATTTACTGAGTGTATTTTGATGTATATCCCAAGGGCAAAGAATTATCAAGCAGATATCCTAGCTAACCTTGGAAGTAGATTAAGTCTAAATGAAAATTCTTAGCAAATTGAAGTTATTCGAAAGATCCTACCAGCAACTCTAGACCCTAAAGTTGAGCAAGAGGATATTCTTCCAACAAATTGGAGACATGCTATATTACATTAACTTCAACATTCAACTACAACCTTGGAAATCCCTATTCAGAAGTTTGCTGACTTTGTTGAAGTTCGACGTATATTTTATTTCAAAGCTCCAACTGGTGTATATATTACTTCGATGTGTTGAAAATGAGGAAGCACAACAAATTATCAATGACATGCATGAGAAAGCTTATGGGAATTAAGATTCTATTCATTTGTTTAAAAGGTTATAGAGATTCAAAATATATTGGCCAACTATGTCCTTTGACTCTTCGAAGTTACAAAGAGACTGTATTGGTTGCCAAAGCCTTCCTAATGTTATGGAAGCATGCCCTATCTTTGTGAAAGAAGAAGATTGGAGGAGACCCTTCATTAAATTATTAAGAGAGGCTTTCATACCCAACAATTCATTTGAAGCTCACCAAATTCGAAGAAGATCTGTTCATTTTCGTTTTCAAGACGGTCACCTATTTCGAGTAAACTTTGATGATAGTTTACTCGAGTGACTTGACTCTCAAGAAGCTACTGTTGTACTTCAAGAAGTAGATTCAGGGTCATGTGGGGCCCACCAAGGGAAGCGCAAGTTGATTGAACAAATCCGTGCTATGGGACATTATTGGTCTTCAATGAAGGAGGATTCATTTTGTTGAAGCACAAATCGTACTTCTCTCAATTGGAGAGAGCGCTTATTTATAATCAAGAATCAGGGCAAACAATAAACAAGGAAGACATAAAGAAATGGGATTATGGGCTTTAGGCCCATTAGCTATTCTAACACTCCCCCTCAAGATGGAGCATAGATATTATTCATGTCCAGCTTGTTACAAATATACCCAATCCTGTTCCCAGTCAATGACTTAGTGAACACATCAGCTAGTTGCTCCGCTGCCCTCACATGTTGCAATGATATTTTTCCACCTTGTAGCTTTTCTCTTACAAAATGACAATCGATTTCAATATGCTTAGTCCTTTCATGAAACACACGATTAGATGCAATGTGAATATCTTCTTGATTATCACACCATAACTTGGACGAATTCGATGGGGGGTATCCTAGCTCATTTAGAAGCTGTCGCAAATAATTAATCTCACTTATAACATGGGCCATAGCTCGATACTCAGATTCTGCACTATAATGAGCTATCACCGGTTTTTTCTTACTTTTCCATGATACTAGATTTCGTCCTACAAATATGCAATATCCAGTAGTAAATTTCTGATCACTAGGAGATCTTGTCCAATCCACATCTGAGAATCCTTCAATATTCATATGACTTTAATTGTTATATAATAGACCTCGACTCGAAATACCCTTGTTGTACCAAAGAATATCCAAGACAGTATCCCAGTGAGGAACTCGTGGAGCTGCCATAAACTGACTAGTTACACTCACAAAAAATACAATATTTGGACAAGTAACTGCTAGAAAATTCAGTTTTCCAACGAGACGTTTATACCGCTTAGGATCGAAAAATAATTGCCCATCTTCTGGAGACAATTTCACACCAAAAGCCATAAGAACATTAGACGGTTTGGCATCGATCATTCATGTATCACGTAACAAATCTAAAGCATACTTCCTCTGAGACAGAAAAATCCCACAATGAGTCTTGGTAACTTCCACACCCAAGAAATATCTCCGAGGACCAAGGTCCTTGGTCTGAAATTGACTTTGTAAAAATAATTTCAGAGAAGATATACCTATAGTGTCACTTCCTGTGATGAAAATATCATCCACATAGACAACCAAGAGAATGCTCCCTATACTAGATTGCCGAAAGAAAACCCAATGATCATTGGATGCTCTTTGGAGACCAAATTTCAACACCACCTCAGTAAATCACCCAAAACAAGCCCGAGGCGATTGCTTTAAACCATAAAGAGATATTTTTAACCGACAAACCCAATCAGACTCCCCCTGAGCAACAAAGCCGGGCGGTTGATCTAAATAAACTTCTTCCTACAAATCACCATTAAGGAATGCATTCTTAACATCCAGTTAATATAAGTACCATCCATAGGACACTTGTCATGAACCAAACCAGAAAATCCCAATTCTAAGATTTCAAGCTTAATTCGTAACTCTCACCCCATACGGCTATGGGAGTGGATAAGCAATATCTAACCAAGGTTGTTAAATCATAAATGATATTATATTGAATAAAGTCATAAAAATTAATATTCTTAAGACAATATCCAATATATACAACCTTCAAACAAACAGCGGAAATCAACACTAGTCTACTGCTACAATCAATTCCTAATATCTATCGAAATTCAACTAAATAAACACTTAAATTACAAAGGTTAATCCCTACTACAAATTCTAGTAAAAACCTCAATAAAATCGCAGAAAGACTAATGTCTTCATGAAACCAAATATCAGAATATCAAAGTTATATCTGGAAAATCATGTTAAGGGTTAAAATATAGTTAACTATTATATTTAGGTCCAAGAAATATACAACATAAGGAAATCAACAAGTCCATGTTCCATGCTAAACCAAATTCCCAATAAAATATTCATCCAACTGAAAATTCAAATAAAACATCTATTAATCCATTACATAACATCATACATAATAATTGTCTTCATCTTCTTCCGGTTTCTCGTCTTGCACCTCATTATCCAACGTACCGTCATCTAAGGGACCTGAAAGGTGGCTACTTGAAAGCATGAGCTACACATAGCCAGTAACCAATTGAGTCCAATAACCTATAATTGAAGTAAGGCCAAAGTCACTCTTCAATGATATCCAACAATAGTAAATATGTGAATAAAATGACATAAATCAAGGATGCATGGGGTCGAGTCTTAATTAATGTAAGTTGTGCACCTATCATACAAAATCACCAAGTGTGATCTAAACAAACATTCTAATATGAAATGCAGTATGTGTGGTTCACATAGATCAATTCATCTTGGGCAAGATGTCTTCTTGAACCATTCCCCCCCATACAAGGCCGCTCCCAAAGATGAAATAAAAGACAGTTAGCAATCGGTTATGTACGTTCACATTTGATTGAGTGATACTACTCAGAGATGTATCACCTTGTGAACTTCATCCCCCCATCCATGGTTGGAGTAGTATACTATTCTATGTATCGGATCATAGTTTCATAGGCCTTTTAACCTAGAGACACAAAAGCGCCACTTTATTTTTTTATCAAATGGATAATCCCAAGGCATCTCCATGTGACCTTCCTTTGTGACTCATACCTAACAAAATTCTATGATAATTGGTTATTGGGTATCACAAATGTGAACTTCCCTCACCTATCAATAACTCAAGAAATTTGGATATTGGGCATCACAATGTGAACTTCCCTTACTCACATTAATAATCATAGTATTTCACTGGTTTAACATGCTAGAAGACAAAATTAAGTATATTGGGGTTGCTACTCCCTCAACTTCATCATGTCGATCTCCTCATTCAATATGATTATCAAATCATAACTCTCTTGTAATTATCTTAAGTTCCATAATTCTCTAATTGCTTCTTGCTCTTTTCCTTTAGGTATTAAAACTATATAAGTATTATTTAATTCACAGAGCATATGTCCATTATTAAAGAAATTGTTGGATTATGGTGTTGGGTCAACCCGATTGGCCCGCTTGATTGAGCCAACCAAGGTCCCCACTTTAGATAGGGACGTCCATACTTAATAGAAATGTGGATGACTCTCTCCATTTAGTTAGGAGATAAAGTCGAAGGTTGAATAGAGTTGAGTCTTCTAGACATAGAAGACTCGTCCTCCCTACCCTATGTGGCAGTCCATGTTTTGGTGGATTCCAACCTAGAGAATTCCTCTTTTCTCTTCATCTCTTCTTCCCTTTTGAGATCTGGTTTTGCTACTTAGACTTTCACACAGAGATCTAGTCGTTTTGAGTGTGGAACATTGTGTGTGGTTCTAGTAATCACATATTCCGACGTAGGACATTTTCCAGTTCAATAAAGATCTTCTACTGCTGATATGGGTTCGTGTGATCGAGATATGTGATTCTGTTCATCTACAACCTTCATTGGTATCAGAGCCACTGCAATTGGTCTTCGTTAGATTGAGGTATGTCAAGAAACCTCATCTAAGAAGCAAACTAGTTGTTGTTTTACATAAAACAGTAAATACAATGCATGGTTGCATCAATGAGCAAGAGAGGGTCGTTCGTGCAACCATATGTTGTAATCATCATTGTTTTGGGATGTTTATTGTGAGCTTTTAACACCTAAACAATTATGGATCGAAGAGATTAGAGTAGGTTTCTAATCAGATTAATTAATTGTTTTAAAAACTCATATTTTCCTTCTCAGTCGACTGAACACTCTGTTCGGTCGATCCAACATACCCTTCTCGGTCAACCGACGAACCCCCTGGTTGACCGAGTAGTAATAGACAACAACATACAAAGATGCTTTATTTTGCAACCGGAGGGTGTTTGGTCGGATGGAGGATCAACCAGACCCTCATTGATCGATCGAACATGAATTTTTTGTCGTTCGACAGACCCAAAATATTCAGAATTAATTTTAAATAAATTATTTTGATTTTTTATCATGATTTAATTAAGTTTATTTACATAATAAATATGAGATTTATATGTGAATATAATCCTAGTTGAAATTGTTTAATTTCCTAGATGGGTTTTGCGTATTATGGATTAAAAGTACTATTAAAATTTTATTGTATTGGTGATGATTACGCATTATGACCTATGGTCTAGTGTGTTTTTGATATAATAAATAAAAAGATTAATATTATCGCTTAGTCCTAGATAATGATGCAAAATCAACAATGTGTGTATATGAGATGTTAATTAAATGTGTACCTTTAATTGTAGTGAGATGGCTGCTAAGAGTATAGTAGCTGGCCTGAATAAGGGTGAGAAATTGGATGGTAAGAACTATGAAATCTGTACTAGAAAGATTCAAATATCTCCTTGATGAGTCTGAGGCCCAAGAAACTTTATCACATAGCCTAGTTTATCCTGAGGAGGGGACCACTACTCAAAATCGTAGAGATATAAAGGCCTATCAAGCATATGCCAAAAAAGATCGTTGTGCATGATTTACTATGTTTAGTAGCAAGCACAATGATCTTATTGGCGAATTTGAGGCCTACAAGAATGGACTTGAGATGTGGAACGCACTGAAACTCGCGTTCACTAGTACTTCGGCTATCAGCTTACGTGCACTGACAATGAAGTTTGAGATCTACAAGATGGTTCCCAACATGAGCATAGTTGAACATCTTAGGAATATGTTGTCTATGATACAAGATCTGAAAGCTGCTGGTAACAGCCTAACAAATGAGCAGTAAATTCTTACTGTTCTGAGATTCCTACCTGACTCGTGAGAGCGCATGAAGCTCAACATGACGCACAATGAGAACATTGAGGTCAATCGTATTCCAACACAAGGGGAGAAAGAGGAAACTAATTGACGTAAACGACTATTTGAAGCACCATCTGTAGCTCGACGGCCTAGGAAAGATTCAAGGTCTTTTGAGTTGACCCAGGAAATTTCTAGCCTAGTAGATCATGCTCAAGCGAAACTAGCAAGAAATGAGGCAAAAGTTGACAAATATTCATTAGGTGCTTGCATTGAGTGTCTCATGAAGATAGATGGTATCCCACAAGGAAGTGATATGTTTATGGATGTAGTCGATGCATTTCAAAATCCTACTACGAGGGAAACTTTCATAAAGTTAGCCCCTACAATGCGTATGATATGGTTGAAAAGGGTTTTATCACGCATGGGCTAAGCATAGTAGGTTGTGATACTTTTTGGAAAAAGAATTTTTGGACTTAACACTTGTGATTATTTGTTATACATTTGGGGGTTAGAATTTATTGGCTCTATACTGAAACTTTTTGGGAAAATAATTTTTGGACATAATGGGTTATATACGTAAACACTTGTAGTTATGTTGACTTAATGATCTTAATAGATGATATCATGTGATTATGTTATTTGGTTATGTGCTTAATCAATTTTTAATATAATAGTTATCTTTAAATGCCAATGATGTTTTATGTTTAGTTACATTATGTGTGAATGTGACTTGTATGTAACAGTTATAATGGACTCGGATGATGAAGAGGTTCTATTGTACTTGGTCAGTGCAGCAGCTTTGCAAAATTACCTGGATATGTACATTTGCAAAGAACCATGTCATGTTCCGATTCTTACAGGACATGCTTATGTGCGTGAGGGTTAACAGGTCATCATGTGAGATGTTATAATTTATTTCGAATGGATAAGCATGTTTTCTTAAATTTGTGTTATGCTCTTAAAGAACGTGACCTATTACGAAGCACGCGAAGAATGACCGTTGAGAAACAATTGGCTATTTTTCTTTTAACCATTGGACATAATTAAACAAATAGAGCCATACAAGATAGATTTCAACATTCAGGTGAGACCATAAGCCGCCACTTTAAGAAAGTATTGATGGCTCTCTTAAAATCTTCACAAGAAATCATAGTGCCTACATCATTTGATAACATCCCAATGGAAATCCATGGTAACCCAAAACATTAGCCATGGTTCAAGGTAAATATTATCATCATGAAAATAGCACCAAACTATGTTTGATTGTTTTATCACATACTCACATATTTTTATTTTTTGAAGGATTATATTGGGGCAATTGATGGCACCCTTATTAGTGCTATGGTTGCCATTGAGAAACAAATTCCTTGCCGAAATAGGAAGGCAAACATCTCTCAAAATGAAATGGTTGCATGTTCATTTGACATGCGGTTCACTTTTGTCTATGCCGACTGAGAAGGATCAGCTAATGATTCTAGAGTTCTTTTGGAAGCTATACATAGACCAGATTTGAACTTTCCGAAAGCACCTGAAGGTAAGTAAATTCTTATTAATACAAATTACTTATGGAAGATATCTAGTTTATTAAAATAAGCTTTATTACATCAGGAAAATATTATGTTGTTGATGCGGGATATCCAAATATGTCGGGTTTTCTTGCGCCTTATAGAGGAGTAAGATATCATCTACCAGACTACAGAAGAGGTAGTTCACCAAGTGGGGTCAAAGAGCTGTTTAATCATGCCCATTCCTCGTTAAGGAATGTAATTGAACGTTGCTTTGTTATGTCAAAAGCTCGCTTTCCTATCCTAAAGCAAATGGCTCCTTACTCGTTTTCAACACAGAGAAACTTAGTTATTGCTACGTGTACAGTGCATTACTTCATTAGGCAAGAAGCCTTGAGAGATCAGTTATTCAATCAATACGAGGATGAGGATTTAGTTGTTGAAGATGAGCAACTTGATGATGTACCAGATCCAGATGGGGTAGTCCAACAATATGGAATTAGGCGGATGGATCTCTTTAGACAATCAATTGCGAATGCTATATCGGATGCTAATGACATTTGTCCTTAAATATTTTTCCTTTGTGATTAACCAAGTTTGATTGAATTATTATTGTTTTATAACTTTTTGAGAGTATGAAACTCTACCAATGTTTGTTGTAACGTACATATATATTTTGTAGTCAATCATATAGATTGATGTGTTCTTATTCAATATATTGTTGTGGCATGGAGTATAAAGTAGTACTACAAAAGTTTTATTTTAGAATACTTGAATGCATTACATTTGAAAGGATATAAGTGTGTAAAACTTATGCATGGGCATGAAATTTTATAGAAATAATTGTTGTTAAAAAGGGGAAAAAAAGTGAATGTTTTTGCTAAAACTCATTCTAGTGCACGTTAACCAAACAGCTATTTTACATTGGAACCCATTCTGTAACATGCTAACCAAACGCAATCAAGAAACCTTCAAAACGAGTTCTTGGAATGAGTTTAGGGAACTAGTTCCTGGAATGAGTTCCTGATCCAAAATGACAACTAATCGAGGCCTTAGTTTTGGCCATAATGTGTCGGACCAGGCTGGAAAAGGCTGCATGTGCAGATTGAGCCGCTCCTGGGCCTGTTCCATGTCGTGCCCGGACTGTGCTCATTCTGGGCCCATGCCTCCTAATGGGTCGTGTCTTGCCGCTAGCCTGGGAACACAAGCCCAATATAGCTCAACCCTGGGTTCGTGTCGTGCCCAGGCACGCGCATAGCGTGTCGGGCCTAAACAGGGACAATAATGAAAATTCCGTTGGGTTATTTCATGTGTGCTATTTTAGAATCTCTTTTTTAGACAATAATATAGGCTTTTACCTCTATGTTATAAAAGCCTAAAATAGGTTTTAATTTGCAATAAACTAATTCTAAAAGATCAAAACCCTTGCTATTTTTCTCTCCAAGCTTTGAACTGCAAAGCTGTGCTGTTGGCCGACTGTCCGATACTCCAACGACATTCTGATAACTCTCTCTGATTTATTGTTGAAAATAAATAACAGTACATGTGACAATGCTTTAGTAGGTGGATCCGAATTCACCCACCGGTTCAACTGGATTGACCCAACCCGCTATCATTACTGGGTTAGTATTGGAGCCAGGTTTTAAAACATTGCGTTCTTTAAGAGCTTATAACATTTTAACTATGTAAACCTTAATAACCTGGGACGTGAAAGCAAAATAGGGACACGTAAACCATAGATCGTTAAAATTGCTAATTGAACATCTCAAAAATATCGGTTTGGATTAGTGGTGTCAATTGGTCCGATTTAACCAAAAACCGATTGAACCAAACTGAAAATAATTGGTTTGGTTTGGTGTCCTTCAAATTTGGTTCGGTTATGGTTTGAAAATTGGAAGACCGAATTTTGTTCGGTTCGGTTTACAGTTAAGGCCTTTGTTAAACCGAGCCGAACCAAAAACCAAAATAGAATTAAACCAAAATCCTCTAAACCAAAAACCAAAAACGAATTAACCTAAACCAGTCTACCTTAAAACATTAAACAATAGTTAAACATGTATTTATGTGTTTTCTGTAATTTTCAATTCGGTTTAGGGTTAGTAAAAAAAAAATGGGTCTGGTTTTCGATTTTGGTGATTTCTAATTTGGTATGGTTTGGGTTTGAGCAGTAAACCGAGCTAAACCGACCGAATTACAGCCCTAACATTGGTTTCACTTTCACCCCTAATTTTTAACCTAAGGATATAAATATCATTTTGCAACATGTAGGGGCATGTTAGAATAAAAACAAAAAAGGGGGCATTTTAGAAAAGATATAATAAAATTACCAATTTAGGGAAAGGTTGAAAAAAAAAAGACCGAAATTATAATAACCCCCCATCTTTCATCCAAATATATCAAAACCTCAACCCAACTTCTGAATAGCGTCTCTCTCTCTTCAGTCGCCGTTGCCCTCCGCGCTGACAGGGCCGTCGCCGTGTCGACACCGACGCCTATGAATAGCGTGCAGCTGCCGTCAGGTATGTTACAACATCTCTCTCTCTCTTCCCTTATTCGTTTCCCTTTCTCTTTACTTTTCTTCAGTCTGTGTTCTTGTTCTTTTCTTATACCATTTTAGCTATTTTAGTACTTCTCTGTATCTTTTCTGTTCTTAATCTTTGTCGCCTATGAATTCTATTTGTTTGTAAGTTCTTTCTTTGAACTCCTAGCTCTCTCTTACTGTATATGAAATGAATTGATTGCATTCTCTGTATTTTATTTCCTGATTTTTTGACATATTTTGTTTTATTGCTTTTACACAATTCATAGTATGTGATATAGTTTTTTTTTCCCCTTCTTGGCTTGGTGCTGTTCAATATCTTATAATTGCTCTATCATTGCTCAATCATGATTGAAATCATTGTTTTGGCCCTTAGAGTTGTGATTTCCAATATTATTTAAAGATATAATGAATTTATTTTCACATTAGGCATTGATTGGGTCATTGAATGATTGTCATTTCGCATTCCTAATGATACTTCTGATCGAAACAACGAATATTGCTGACATAATATAAGATGCATGCTGGGCCTCTATGGTATTGTAATGCACAATAATTACTCAATTTCTTAGGTTCGTAGTTTTAAATTTTTCCAAAATTTAGTGAAATCTCCTTTAAAATTTTCCCCTTTCAAAGGGCACTGAAGTTTCTCTTGTATCGATATTTCATTAGATGAAATTTTCTTGTATATATTTTTTATGGGGAATACCGAAGAGAAGCTAAATCATCCTTTTCTGTGAAAGAGCAGAATTTCCCTCTAAATCAAGATTTACAACTTGGGTTTGATGTCTTTCATGAACCTGACCATCCTCTTGACAGTTTGCGAGTGTTTCCTGTCTTGATTTGCAACCATTTTTTTTTTTTTTTTTTTGATCGGTTTATTTGGAAGCAGATTAGGAATTAACTGTCTAACAAATGTCATGGATATTGTCACAGCATACACCAAGCTTCGATCATGTTGGCATGTGACATATTTGCCATAACTACCGTTTATTGATCATCTTAAGGGCATATGAACTTGAACTTGTCCAACCACCATATCTTGCTTACATATGCTGATGAAGTCTTACATTTATCCACTCTAAACCTATCAATACAATACTTTCCTTGGTCTAGAGACGACTTTCTTGATTTATAGTCCTAGTTACCTTGTGTGGGTGCCTTTTCGGGGGCACACAATCCACGTGACAGTATGGACTTACGCATCTACCAAGTAAGATTTGAATGGGATGAGATAGATCCACATGTGTTGTTCAAACCGGATGGGAAGATGGGTCAGTAAGATGTAGGAGGTAGGTGGTGACTAGAATCCGCTGACAGGAGATGCACGAAAGTGTAGACACCACCTCAGCTTGACTTCTCAAGAGAAATTCTTTCGTCTATCTGAGAGAGTTCCTCTTTACTTAGAAGGGAGTTACTTTTGTTTGTAACCTCCCATCAAATGGGGAGGGCGTAACTCCTTTTTTCTCTCATGAAAACTCATATTGAGGTGGTGCTTTACATTTTGTCGAGTTGATATACCGGCTATGGACCCGTTCGTTGTTGTCAATTTCTAGGTTGGCGCATGGGTCACACTCAGCCACTGACGATACCCACGCCCTTGGCTGCCATACCTTAAGGACCACAAAAAATCTCTCGTAAGTGGGCTCTTGCCCAGGATGGAGATCTCCACTCCAACAAAAGTACTATGCAACGACTAATAATAAAGTAGTTGGATAGGTATTGTCTTACTAGACTAACTATATCATATCGAGCACTTTTGACAAGTGCCAATGTCTCAAGGTTTTCTCGGCACAGCTGCTGCTTTCTTGGCGTAAGTGCCAGAAGTAAGCATATCCCAATTTGGTAATTTACAGGGCTTAAAAATCTCTTCAAAAGGATGCATTAGAGAGAGAATGTCAAAATTCGCTGAATATGAGATTGTCGGGCCCAAACTGTGCGAAACCCGATTGTGGCCTACACTCGGCCTAACGGGGCTTCTCTTGGTGGGAAAATGGGGTGGGCAACCCCGACCCCGATGCATGGGCCCCTCAATCGAAAGGCCTATGTCAGGCCTAGTTCCAGCCCAATATGGAGCCGCTTTGGTTTTCCCATTTTTGATCTTTCAAGGGTATTTTTTGTAACTTAAAAGTCACGGCTAAACTCTCGGCATTTGTCATTTGATTCAAGTCGGGTTACTTGGCAAAACTGATAATAACACTTGTCGAGACTGTTGATTAAGTCACTTTTTCCTAAACTTACATATGCAACATTTTATTGCGACAATTTACTCCTACTTAGGGCTGACCTGAGTGATGACATGAAAATTCTTTGCCTCATTCTTCTTAATTTGATGATGTGGTACTCGGTGCCAAAAATGACCATCAACACCTTGATGCGTATGACGTACAATACGTCCTTCACATCTTTCTTCCTCAACTTAGATAGTTAAATCCTAGGTATTATCTAGTCTTATTAATCATATTCATGTTATTCTAATCAACCATACATCTTCCACTTAGAGCAACAGTATCACAATCCAATTTTCACACTTCTATGCATACATACAGTGGCCAAATATATTTACCTCATATTCAATTCCATGGATAGATTTATAGAATGTTGGGCAATATTTTTTTGATATGATTGTGTAACTTTGTATAAAGAATTCTTTAATCTATAGAATTTGGTTTCACAACCTTGGATTTTAAATCATTCAGGCTGTTCAAAGTAGCCATCCTCGTGAAGTTGTACAGACAGTGGTCTAAAATAATTTAGATTTGATATAAGCATGATCACTATTACAATCCTAACGGAAAAAGACTGAGACATTGGTGAATACATGTTCACAAAGTCTATCCTAGGGTTTGGAGTAAACCCCATTGGCTGCGGTCTAATATAATGTAAAACATGATTTGAACTTAATTATTTTTTGTCAGAACCCACTTGCATCTTATTACATTTTTTTTTTCCTTTTCTTCTAAATCGTTAGTTAGTTTATGAACTCCTTTATTTTCGTCCTTCGCTCCTTGGCTTCTGAATTGCCATGGTTCTGTAAACCTTCTCCTCCCATAACCATATTATGTTCAATAAGTTAATTTTTGTTT
>JAUPMG010030284.1:0-14709 GCA_031762675.1 Pachysandra terminalis | reverse complement strand
CCCCCCCCCCCCCCCCCCCCCCCCCCCCCCCCCCCCCCCCCCCCCCCCCCCCCCCCCCCCCCCCCCCCCCCCAACGGGGAGGAACCAAGGTGGGTGTGGCTTTTATGTACAAAATGAATGAGCTAGTGGTATTCATGAATATATAGGTTGACAGGAATTTGGAACATCACTGCTGCTGGCAAGGATTCATGCAGCTTTTCTGTTAACGTTTTATTTTGTGTGTGTGTGTGTAGGAACCTTGAATTTGATTATGACCATCAGACCCCAGAATTTTTTTTAATAAATGTTGTGAACATTAAAATCATTTCAGATCATTGGTTGTTCAATTGTGTAAGATTAGTCATGAACGAAGTCCTATAATTGTTTGCTTGAGCAATTGTTTTGCAGGATATGTTTTTGATAATCCAGTTTCTCATGCAATGATCAAGGTGTAATGGAAGGTGCTTTACTTGCTTAATACCATGCATGAACCTCATTAGGATGCCTTAATTAAGTTAGTTACAAGCATGGTTTCAAGGATCGGACAGATCCGGTCTGGATCGGCCGGTCCATATCGAGATCGGTTAAGACCAGTCCAATCCTGAGCCACGATACAATTATTGTTTCAAGTGGATTTGGATCAGACTGATCCAACCTATACCGATCCGGACCGGTCCAGTGACTGGATTGGACCGATCCTTGAAAATAAAAAGCCCTATAATCTCTTCCTCTCAATCCATTCCGGCGGCTTCCCTTCATTTCCGGTGGCATCTCATACCAGCGAACATCCAAGCATCCCTCCATTTTCTGTGACATCTCATTCCGGCGAACACCCAATCCGTAAGCATCTCTCCTTCTTCTTCTTCATCTCCTTCTTCTTCATTTCTCCTTCGTTCACCGTCAGCAACCGCACGATCCGAGCTCCCTTCTTTTCTCCAACCATCTCCGGCGGGGGAGGCCATCGACGGTGGGTATCCTCTAGTGACCAATCCGAACCTCAGCCTTTGGCAATTCAAACTTCAATCTTCATTGTTGGTGTCCAATGGACCAATCTTCTTCTCAGCCTTTGGCTGCAAAGGCAAAAATTTTCTGACCAGATGTCTAGATCAATTATTAGTTATCTAGGGGAGCTGGTGTAAGTACTGTCTGATCCATATGTGAAATATCAAAGCAGAGTTTATGTGTAAATTTTTTTTTTTAATTAATACCTCTAAGCTAAATTAGGCCTCGAGGCACTCTAATGGTGAATTATGTGTAAACTTCATTCTTACTCAGGCAGGGAATTCCCAAGCAGAGTCTCAAAGTTAGCATGTGTATGTGATACATGAATTCCCCCACTAGACGCAAAGGCAAAAATTTTCTCACAATGCTGTTAGAATACCTGTCTGACCCAGACATGAAATTCCCAACAGTGTCTTAAGGCTATACGGATTTGTGTATACGATAAAAGAATCAACCCGCTAGGTATAGCAGCTAAATTCCCTAGCAGAGTCTTAAAGTTATGCATGAGTGTGTACATGATGCAGGAATCGACCCACGAGGTATAACAGTTTTTTTTTTTTTTTTTCTATCCAGGGGATGCAGGTGCAATACCTGTATGCCCAGACATGAAATTTCCCACGCGGAGCCTTGAAGTTATGCATGTATGTGTATATAATATAGGAACCAACCCACTAGACATGGCAAGAATATTGAATCCGGGCACGTGCTTACTTGTTAGTTTATAGAAGTTCAAAGATACTTTGTTTTACTGCATTGTTCTTTGGTTGCTTACTATCATGTAATATGAGTTTGTTTCCATCTTATTCATGTACTGTAGGCTATAGATAGGGATGGTTGATTTGGATAATACATGTCTTAGTTTTCTACACTCTTGCCAAAAGAGTCAATTAATGAACGCATTAAGAAGCGAGTCATATGCCAGAAGCCGAAGCAAAGGTATTGTTGAGCCTTAAAAATGAGGCATGTATGTGATTGATCACTCAGGTTTTGGAATCGTTGGACGTCCTCAAGAAGAAAAGCGATGCACAAGCTGAAGAAATTCTTCCAGTAGAGAAACTGATTGCTGAGGCATACTCGGTGATTGACAAAGCAGTTAAAGTAGGAACACTGCACCGGAACACTGGAGCTCGCAGGAAGTCTCGGCTCGCCAGAAGAAAGAAGGCCATAGAGATCCACCATGGCTGGTATAACCCTGCTCCCACTGCAACTGCATAATGCAACCCAGAGACAGGTTTCTGCTTATGATACAAGAAGATGGGGAGGAAGGAAGACTTGATTAGCTGCTTCTCTCTCTCGAAGGGGGCACTTAAAGGGGCAGAACTGTTTCATTTTTAGCTTTGTAATGCTTCTGTTTCATGCATATAATGTACACATTGGTCTTGCCTTCTTACTCTGCTTGTTCAATGCTACAGTGACGTGCAGACTTGGTCATTTTGAGGTGCAATTGAACTTTAACTGACCCATTTATTTGCCAGTTTTAACACTGTAGGGTAGAAAATGGCAGCTACAGTTACAAATTTAAGTGCAAAGAAACATCAAGAGCAAGGCATGGGCCAAGCGTAAGTGTGAGTCGAGCCGAGCTTTACCCAACTCGGGCTTGGCTTGGGCTTGCAAATCTTGAGCAAGGCTCAGGCTCGGCTTGTAAAAGCTTGGCTCACAAAAAGCTTGACTCATAAGGGTTAGCTTAGTATAAATGCATTAATATTATACTTTGATGATTATTATGATATATGATATAATATATTAACATGTGTATTTAACATTAGTACATGATATAAGATATAGGAATACAGATGTATAATCTCATATACAAACCGAGCCAAGCCTACCCTACCCAGCCAGTGCCCAAGCCAAGCTAGCTCGGCTTGTTGACTGCTCTACAAAGAGATTGGAGCCGAGCAACATCAAAGCTAAAGATGTTATTTGAAAGCCAAAACTGCAACAAGGAATCAACAATGAACTTTGAATTAATTCAACCCAGGAGGAAAAATTCATCAACAAATTGCAGGTTCGAGTCACAAGAAACTTCATACAGAAGGTGAGATGGGATGCCTGATGACATACACAAAGGTCTAAGTGAATGAAATTGATTTGATGAACATTTGGAGAAAAAAAAAATCTAATCAGCTGATTTTGTTGCAAGCATCATCTATTGAAGCTCACATGAAAAATATGCACAACAATATCTATCTACAACAAAAAATATGGTCATATATTTTCTACTCGGTTTTCCTCTGCAACTCAATTAGAGTCATCTTCTGACATTATGGTTAACAATGAGTACTTCACCTTGAGTCTGATCTTGGAGCCCTCCACACACAGCTTTGCTCCAGTAACCACCCAGTATCCCGGCTGGTCTTCTGGACCCCTTACCATTTCCTTTGTATCCACAAAGCTTGTCATCCTGGGTGCCCTTGCCGGTACCGGAGGTCCCCCTGGGAAAACTGCGGAATTCAGGTCCACTTTGACTGGCTTCTCGGTTGGAGCCTTTCCAGTAGTACTGAACCTTGTGCTGAGAAATGATGATATGACGCCTGATTTCCTAGATGAGCTGCTAGGGCCATCCCACTCTGACCTACGGATCCGTGCGGATGCCACCATTGAAAAGCCAAGCCTCAGGAACAGAACCTTCTTCATTCCGAGTATCCTAATCTCAAACCAGGCCTTGGTAACTATGGAGGCAGGGTCATCGATGCGGGCTCCATTGTACTGGACTGGGGCTGTGCACACATGCGAAAACAGGCTCCACCTGACCGGCTCAATATAGCCTCGGTCAAGTGGTTCATCATCGGGTTCATAGATATAATCATCGGAGAGTTGGAGAATCCTCGGTAGTGTTGAGAGGTGCTGAAGATGGATTGCTAAGTGGTCACTCCTCCTACCTTCTAAATATAGACGGATTCCAGTCACAGGCCGATTTCCAGAGTCAACCTGCAACTGGTGGAATTAGAAGGAACTAGAAATTTGGTACTAATTGTTTATGATCTTTTTCATCATAAAAAAATAATAAAAAATAAAAATTGAATTGAGTACTTGAAGCCAACATTACAACAAGAGGAAAATAGATTTTACCGGTTGATAATAAGTTTTCACTGAACCTCAACAATACATTCATAGTATAGTCTAAGAGCTAAGCAGATGAAATGTAAACCCATGGCCAGAACTTTTTAAGGAAACATGAAAACTGGATGCATCTTCCAGTTCAAAAATGGAACCTTGTGGCATGCAGGAAGGTGGTTACATCAATTTAAACTAGATCTCAAGTAATTTATTTCACTCATTTAATATTTACAAAGAATGAAAACATAAGGTTTTTCTGAAGCCAAGTATTTCCAGCTTGCAAGTATCAAAGCATTTAAAAAGACAAATGAGCAAACAACATTTCATGCACAGTGAGAAAGATTTACCTGGGCTGTTCTAACATAAAGCTTGGGGCCCATGAAGGAGAACTGGAGTGATGCGGATCCATGTTTCTTACGTTGAGGACCAAGAGGGAGGTCACCATACACCGGAGCCCATTGCCTAGGCAACTGGAACTCCAAAAAAAGATGAAGTTCCTCTATTGGTGGTTTATCTGCATGAATTATCAATTAACAGGCAAGTAACAAGTAAGGAAAGAAAAAGTAGTTGTTAATACACTGCCTTTACAATTACACAAGAGATCAGAATATCAAACATAATAAATGATTATTTGATAAATTATCAAAATGTCCACACTCCTAAATGATACAAGGAAAGGCTAGTCCAAAATAACCATCATAAAAAGTCTGTTGTGGACTTGCCATTTCTCATCTCGGACAGCTATCAGATTCTTCTTCCCCCTTCTGACCCAGTCAAATTTGTCATGGCTTTCACTCGTCTTTCTTAATCAAGATTAATCCCTCATTTTTTTCATTTTATTTAAGATTGGAACATTGTAGTCAAAGTGTCAACTAGGCATCTCCTATACAACTGCTTCCCTTTCTTCTGCAGACACTATAGCATTTTAGGTCATATTAAGGCACGCCGTGGTTCTAAGACCACCGCCTAGTGGCGCTTAGATGACTCCTAGACGGTATTCATTTAGGCAACAAAGGCGGTCACTTAGAGATATAACAAAAAAACTATTGGTGCTTAGGCAACACCTAGGCGCTGTTTATTTAGGACACAAATATATATATATATATAGGCAGTATTTATAGTTAGAACCTAGTAACTTTATTATTACATTTTCATTATATCAAATACTGTATTATCTTAAGAGTTAAAAAGAGAGCCATGAGATGAATGTTGACGAAGAGTATATTGACAAAGCCAGAGATGGCAATAAGGCAGGTTAAGCAGGTAACTTACCCTGCCCCTACTGGAGCGAGTTTGGCAACCCTAAAAAAAAGGTTCGGGTTTAGCACAATCCACCTTGTTACCATTCAAGTATTTGTTAATTATATATATTCATATGTAAATATGTTTAAAAAAAGGTATATATTTTACTTGAAAAGCTGTATTTTATTTGTAATATACTTTAAAATCGGATCTGTCCCTCTCACAACCTGACCAGGTTAGAAGTGGGTTTGTTTTAGGGACTCCAATAGGGTGGGATAGGATTAGCCAAAACCCATCCTGAATATGACCTGTTGCCATCCCTAGACAAAGCGAATGATGACACAAATAAGAATAATAAGGCCTTGCAAGAAGACCATGATGAAGATCTTGATGATCATAATTTTTTTTATGACCATGATGTTGCATTTTAGTTCTGAACAAATAGGTTATTTCTATCGATCAAAAAAAAAAACAAATAGGTCGTTTCTACTTATTTATTTTTATTTTTGTGTGGATAATTTAGCATAATGAACTATCTGATAGTAACTAGTTAATAAACCACCATCCTTTCTTTTTTCCAAAGTTTTACTTTTAACATGTTAGCACATTATTATGACATGAATTATGAGTTAATTGATAATGTTTTGGTCTTCATGTATTACTTTCATAAACCCTTGGATTGGAGCCATTTTTCCACTTCTGGTATAGAGTATTTTAGCAACCACAAACCTCCATGGATTTTGATTGGGAGAAGAACCTATGTGAAACCATCAAGTTATGCACTTACAACAGGTACATATTCCCAATAAATGTCACGCACGCCTAAATTGATCTTATATGGAAAAAGGAGAAAAAGGAGTATTTCGAGATGGAACTATTTCATGGCATCCTAGATATTCTGGAGATTACATCTTCAATGACTTTAATACAACTCATTAATTATTGATTTTTTATCAACTCGCTAAATAGAATCAAGCACAGGACCAGTATGAATCTAGAATAGGAATATTTAACAAGTGTTTCAGAGCGACAGAAAATCTCCCTAGGTTATAAAAAGAGCATGCAGGTGTAAATCATGTGACGCAGAGAAATTAAAGGGGCTCTAAGATGGAATAAAATTTTATTGCTTGTTTATTTCAATCACCCATGGAGAATGTTCTCCTCTTTCCAAATCCAGTGGTTTGTATGTTCTATAAAGACCAAAGTTTGTTTCATAAAGTTAGGGCACATTTGCCAGCCATCGATTTTTTATTTTCAGTTTTCTCTATGATATGGATGATACTCCTCCCAATAAACAGTTTGTATGCCAAAACATGCTCGACATGACAATAGATCATTTAAATGGTTGGACACATGAAATGTCATATTTATTTGCCTCTAAGAAGGTCTGAATAGGGGATTGTGTGGGTTAGGCGCACGGTCTCAAGTTCGATTCCCCAGCTGGGCAGGTTCGGATTTAAGTGGGAGGTCGTGGTGGTGGGTTGCTGCGCTAGCCTCCTACTTGGGATTAGTCGGGCCTAAGGCCCGGACTCCCAAGTTATCAAAAAAAAAAAAAAAAAGGTCTGAAAGAGATGCGTATTATACAGATTATGTTATGCAACCCATTTAAATTAGTATTTTTCCTTATTGTCTAACAATTAATAAATGCACAAGGAGATGTGTTATATTTTTCAGTGAGCTGATTAGGTATACCATTTAAGGATTCTAGGTGTGACTAAGATTCTACAAATGGTAGATGAGTTGGCTAGATCCATTTGATCCAAGTGTACCTCCAAATCACCCCTCCTCACATGCCAAGTTTCTACCCGAAATAAATCTACCATGTGGCAACAAGTAGCTCCATTACACATAATAACAATCTGATACACAGGATGAATCAGAATGACCGTTCATGTGGACAATGTCTATAAAGATCCCCTAATAAGATGGTCTATTTGGGCCACATCATCTTTACAGCCATGTTTCATTGTCTTGATTTAGTGGGATTCCTGTGCCCAACACATTCTTTTCATATCAAGTTGCAATACTTGTATCCCTGTCTACATATCATATCTTCATTCAGTTCAGACTTCAGAGTGATCATGACAGCAGTTGAAATGTTATATTACCTCTAGTATATTAACCAACAACAATGATTAGATCTGCTTTAAAAATGCACCACATAACTCCAATGATTTAAGACATTTCCATACTCTTTCACATCATAGCGGGGGTTGACAGAAAAAGTTGCTTGAGAAATGGAATCTTTCTCTTCTCTCTCCTTTTTTTTTCTTTTTTTTGCAAAAAATGGGAATTATAGACCCAATGGTAATCTATACAGCTAAGCCTATAAAAGTAACAATCAGTCAGCAGCTGGATCTTTAGTTGTAAACTGACAGGATAGAGACAACCATACTTACAGCGGAGGTAAAGATTCACTGCATGGGTTAGAAATCCACTGCCTCGAACACCACTCAAGAGAGAAGTTATAGGCACAAAGGACATTGATATAACATTAGGGCACTGTGATATGGTTGAAAGCCATTGGTTATGACTTTGACCCTTATCAATACCTCCGCGTCGAACTCGGATGCTTACCATATCCTGCATGGCAAGAAAGGAGACAGCACATCTATTAAATTAGACCCGTCCCACATGAATTCAATTCAACAACTACAATGAGAGACATGAAAAATCTTACATCTTCCTTTGAGTGAGAAATAATGGAGGATCTGATTGAGTTCGCAAATGCTACATGGCGTTCCCAGGCCACAAAATGATCATCCTGAAACAATGTAGGTCAGCAATATTAGCCTTTGTTATTGTTTTCTTGTTTTATTTTTTCTTTTGAAGAATGGAAACTTAATATACCCATGAATAATTGAAGTATATCTGTGTAGGTTTTCAATCTCTACCATTTCTTTAATTTCTTCTTAGGTTGAAAGTCTCAAACATCAATAAGTACTTTATGACATGGAAGTACTAGATGTATATTTTTCTAGAAAGTTGCCATTTCTGTAAACAGTATGCAGTTTTTAGTTTTTATTCTTTTCCTTTTATTATAAATTCAAAAGATGGATAGCTTCTAAATGCATCATCTTTCACATAATTCAGCCACATTTCAATCCCACTAAGATTTCTTAGATATTTATAAGAATCAATGACATCACCAATGAGTAGACACATCTGTTGCAGATTATAGGCTTCAAAAGGATGAGGTATAAAGCCAAAGGCGTGTAAATTGAGTAAGTAAAAAGACTAGAGAAGACACAATCAAATGAAAGATATTGCTCTAGATAGAATGAATAGCAAAAGGATATTCTGATACCTGAAAAAAGGAATAATTATGTTGATGATATATGAATATATCATTTTGAGTTTCCGACATGGTAACTGATATATCAGAAATCCACTGGCAATACATTAAAGTCACGCCTATTTGATCTTGCTCCACAACAAGTGCATAGTTTCTCTGCGCTGAACATATTTAACTCTTCCTTTATCATTCTTATTTTGTTTTAGTTGTTACCATAATGACATTTTAAGTAAATTACTGTTGTTACAGGTTCTGGTCATATGTTACCTCTACACGTTTCAATATATAGAGAAACACACACACACACACACACACACACATATATAGTACCTTGTCCTTGATCCATCTAATGTCTTCTATGGCGCATTGTAAATTAATGACTTCATCGATTGCTTCTTGTAATTCATTATTTTAAGTAACTATCAATCTCAAGTATTTCTTTTCATTGCCAGTCCTAAGGCAGAGTCAAGGAAGGTTGTGTCAGGATGGCAACCAGCTGAAATATTTGGTAAAACTTTTATTGTATTCTGATTTTATATTTCAAGCGCATACTGGGGTGTTCGGAAACAGCCCTTTATAGATTGAAATGGGAAGAAAAAAAAAAAGGATTAATGTCCCCAACCCCAAAAGTATGCCCGTGGAAAAATCTCGAAAAAAAAAAAAGTTGAACACTTTAGTTCAAACACCACAGATTAGATTTAGGTTTGCATGTTCTAGCATGTAATCATGTCCATCTGTGAGTAAGATCAAGCGGAAGACCTTCTGTTTTGCACAGCAACTTGGTGTAATTACTACCATGCAAGCATTCAACCAATTTCAAAGGCTTTTGAAAGAGGAAAAATCCTTGTTCATTTTAGTGCTCACTCTGCACTAGTTACAAAATACAGAAGTTGAAGAGATAAGAACCTTGTTAGACTTTGAAAGTATAAAACAAATTTTAAAAAGGTTCCTTTTGGTTTATTTCATGCCATCTGAAACTGTCTGAAAGATTTTTATTTTTTATTTTTTGTCTCTTTTACCCCCTTAAACAACTTTTGGTCATTTGGAAATTCCTATTTGCTAGAAAAGTACCTTTTCTCTTTTAACTTTCTATAGATGTCTCTTTAACATCTATCAGTGGGAGACCATGTTCTTTTCCATCACATCCAAAAACATCTTCTCCTATCTCTCTCTATAATTTTTCTCTATGTAAAATTCTCGTGCTCTATCTCTGTTTTGTACTGGGTATCTATATCGGATTTGAATGTTCAAGAAGTGAGTGTTATCCTTCTCGAACAGAGAATTGTTGTATCCTGTGAGGACCAAGGTACAAATTGAGTGAAGGCAATTTCAACTTAAGCTCAATGTGTCCAGCAGGTGAGATCAATCATGATATTCTGATAATTTCATTTTATTCCATTTTCTTATGTTTGTTCATCATCTTCACAATACCTAAATCACCTAATGTTTTTCAAAAAAAAATAATAATAATTCTAAGCGAAAATTGATATCTTATGTACTGAAGAATCTGCTATGTAACTGATAATTGCATCTTAATGACATGGTAATGCAGTACGTACTTTCTAAAAGGTTACACGCTTTGCCATTTCGTTATTAGTCCAGAGAGTATAAATTGAACCTTTTACACAACTTCACTTTTTTTTAAAAACAATTTCCGATTCAGATGCACAATACTTGGCTTTGATGTTTGTAAGCCTATATGGATAATCTAGCAGTTAGTTGCCCATAATAAAGAGCAGATTCTCGAAAGGCTCTGGCATAATCAATAAAGATGGTTGTCATAATTGGAAGAAAGAGTGTTTAAACTTTAATGTAAAAGGTAAAGGGCATATCAAAGTTCAGTACATGTAATAAATCGTTCACCACTTTCCTTTGAAGCTTCCTTACTTGAATTCACTCTCTTATTGCCTCGCTTGCCCTATGATGCGTCCTTCTTTTTTTTATGTGAATGGGTGCTTCTTGAATTATATTATCTATTTTCTTCCTATGATGGATCTTATTGTTGTTTTCTAACAATTTGTTACCATACGATGATGATGTTATTAACCAATCAAAATAAGAATTAGATGGTGATTCTACTATTGGAAACATACCTTCACGTTTGCTGATAATTCATTAGAGTTGACATCTTCAGAGAACCTCTCATCAGCTAATTTCTTTAACAGTTTTTGCATTTCGGTTGGCTGAAGATTTGAGTTCTGTAGCTGCTTAATGTGAATTACATCTTTAGCTCCCATCTTTACACCGACAATAATATGAGTACCATATTTCTCAATGAACCTGGAAATCATGTAAAAAAACCTTTAAAAATCCTGGCATTTACTAAGAAACATGCACACACACACACACACACACACACACATATATAGGCAAACATGTATATGTATCATATCTCCTACAAGACATAAGTACTACTATAAATATATGACCCATTAACTCCTATACTGATCAATCATCCAGTAAATTAAATGACATTAATATTTTTTTCACTAATTTTGGCTGCTGCAAGCATGGATTGTATGTACATTCAATCTTTTGTCTACTGCAGTGTTCAAGATAAAAGAAGAAAAAAAAAAGGACGATGAAGAAGAAAGCGGAGAAGGGAAATAAATGAGTTAGGGTAGAAGTAATGTCTCCAAATGGAGATAACATTTCTCTTTAGCATGTCCATGGAGTTTTGAAAAATCCAACCCCTCCCCCTCTCTGTAGATTTAGGTTAGGTTAGTTCCTTCTTTATTCTTTAAACGACCAGTCTATACCAGTTTGTATCAATATGAACCAAGTTAGACAGGCCTATACATGACACCATGGCTGCAGGTGCCACTAAAGCAAGTTAAGCAACCAACCTTGATAATGACAGCTGTTAAACTGAAAAAAAATAAAAAAATAAAAAATTACTACAAAATGCCTGGTGAAGTATCAATGCATTTGACAAGCAAGTCCTTTAATAAGAAATATTATCATTTCGACTCCACGCTGGACATGCACGAGTGGCCTGTTTCTCTATCATTTTCTGTGAGTGCCTGTTTCTAAGACTAGATGCCCATGGCTGACACCTATATAACTGCCATCATAGTGTTAAGTATCGGCCGATCCCAAGTCGTATCAGCCGATACAACTCGGGATTGGCTCTGGACAAGTCACGATCCCAAGCTGATCCCAAATATTGCTAAAGTTCTCTGACTCAGTCTGAAACCGAGTCAGATTGGACGATCTGACTCGGTTTCGGACGAGTCAGATTGGACGATCCAATATGGATCGTTCGTACACCCCTAAAAAAATTTATGATTTAAAAAAAAATGGGCCATGTTTGGATCAGCCGATTCAATTCAGTATCAGAACGGGACGATCCCTGATCCGATACCAAGTTTAAACACTATGACTGCCATGTTAATCCCGGGATGTTCATGTCTGACACCTATAACTGCCAATGTTAATCCAGGTATGCAATAATAGAAGGATTAGATCAGAGATAATTAACTAAGAAATCTTCAAAGATTCAAAACAAATTAAAAGAGATTAGAACACAGGAACAACCTCCTATGGGAGAAACATGTAGTGAAAAACATTTAACTGGTAGAGTTCTAGTTGAAAATCATACCCGGCAAGGGCAGTAGGATCCCATGAAGATGGTACTTCTTGTTTCACATGCTTGGATAGTACTATTTGGGATCTTGCCAATTCAATGTTATATAGAGTTATGAACCAACCATCAAAAGCAAGACTTTTTGTGGCCGTTGCATCCTTCTGCCAGCAACCATGGAAATTAAACATTGCATTGAATAGACCAGAGGGAATTTTACCCGATAAAGAGAGTTCCTGATTGAATTGTTCTGACATCTGAGATAAACAAAAATGGAAATGAAGTTTAGAAAAGTAGTAAGTACTTTATTAATCCTGATGAATTCATGATATCCAAGGATGCTATTCACCCATTATCGACTGTTGCACAAGAGGGAAAAAAAATTTGAAAATAATTTTGTAACCAGTTCATTCAGCATATACATTAAACAGAAGGGGTAAATAAGTAAAGCAAAGACGGCCTAAAAGAGAATGTAGCTCCTAATATCATTATCTTAAAAGAATTTCAATAAACTTATCAATCCTCATAATCAAAGAATATTAACAAAAGAAAGTGAAGGACACACAAAGCAAAAACGGAGAATGAAGTCCATTAAGACAAAATCATGTGAAGAAATAATTCCTACATTAAGCAGGAAAATGAGAAGTTGGAGACAAATTAAAGCATGATGCCTATAAGAGAGTGGCATTATATCTAGAGGAGAGATCAGGTTAAGAGACAAAAAGTGCGGGAGCAGGTGAACTTCAACAGTTAAAGCAACAGAGAAGCATCTGTACCAAAGTTCATATCTGGAGGAAACTAGATTATAACTACGAACTGCAATGCCATTAAGACTAATACAACAAATCAATGCAAAGAATTAGTGCTATTTTTGGTAGCACTACTAATTTCAATGGCATGGGTTGTTTTACTTTTCGTAATTTGATCTATATTGTGCCTAATTCGAAAATTAAACCACATGTGACATGTCAGACAACTAATAGATTGGTTTCCTGCCAGTGAGTAAGGTCTATCATTCCTTTCTTATTACAAGTATGCCACACTATAAAGTTAATGTCTTAAGGAACAATTTTCCATTGCTTAAATAAGTGCTTCACATTCCATTTTCCACTTAAGCACTGAATTAGTTGGACTAGTTAGAAAGAATACCCCATAAACCTTTATACTTTGACTTCCCCTTTCAAACCACTCTCTTCCACTATTTTTCTTCCCTATTGATGTTGCCTCATTTACTTCAAACAATCAATATCTGAACTGAAATAATGTCGGCATTGATGATTACATCTAAACATAAGCTTGCTTAATTATACGTACAGATTTAGCAATAATCAATTAGAAGATAAAGATCTAAAAAAAAAACCGAAAAAGAAATCAGATTGAAGTAGAAAAATCAGTTTATTGCAGAAAAATCTCTTGCTTACATAGCCTATAACGAAAGCATTAGTTATCACTTAGTAGCTCCAGAGAACAGATCAGAAATCCAATAAAACAGTAAATTTATAGCAACAGAACCCAAGACAAAACGAAATAGAAACAAATTAAAAAAAATAAAAAAAAAAATCTTCAAATCACTATTAGATTCACCTGATGAAATGAAAGAACATCAGACCGGAACCGCGTCCGCTCTCCCTTATCGCACTTAATCGAACTCGATACATCCGGAACGACGATTCCACCAGGCAATACGAGGTCTCTAGCTAGGGTTTCATCGAGCTCAATGAGTCGAGAACCAGATGAACCTGGTTTGCAATACGAGAGACGAAGATCACTCGATAGATCATAACCGAAACCGATTACAGAAACCGCCCTCTCGGCTGCAGATTGGGGATTCATTCGGCTTGCATCGACCGCCATTGATTCGATCAAAGATGAGATAGAACGACTCTTCGACACCTTCTAGGGTTTCGGAGACATGGTTTTCTAGGGTTTGAGATGAAGAAAGAAAAGAAATCCATGGAAATGGTCCCGGAATCAAAGCTGACGTTTTCGCTTCTGCTGTCCATCTTGCAAGCAACGGCTATAGGACAAAAAACGACCAAGAGAAGAGGACCTGTTGACTTCTGGCGGCTTTGTTTACTCTTTACTGGGACTATAACTGGTCTCTTAATTTTGCCACGTGGCAAATTAAAAGGTGTCTTAAGATTCAAACTTTAGTGGAGAAGGAATTGGTCAAACCAATAGGATGGAAATTATATATATACTGGATTTTGCTACGTGGCAAATTAGAAGAAGTTATGAGATTCAAACTTGAGTAGATGAGGCACTTTGGTCGAAGTCAAACTAATGGAACGTGTGTAGAGTGCGGGACATTCCCAGTGGTCAATTACGCGTAGAGCTGGCAATCGGGCGGGTTTGGACGGGTTCGGGTCGGGTTGACATAGGGTAGTAATGACTTGACCCTAAACCCGAACCCATCCGTTTATTAAACGGGTTAAGAATACTCAACCCGCACCCAACCCGCTCTAACCCGTCTGATCCGTTTGACCTGCCCAATTTTTTTTTTGTTTTCTTTTTTTAAATTTTAAATAATTCCTCTATACCACTTGTA
>JAUPMG010030263.1:10618-28715 GCA_031762675.1 Pachysandra terminalis | reverse complement strand
GTAGCGCACTACCTTCTCCCTATATCTATGTCTTGGTCGTATATTCCTTGAACTGGTTCCTCAACCCGATCGGGGTTCTTGCTTAGGAAGTTCTCGAGGGTTATACCCATGGGTATCAGTAGGGATCTTGCTACGTGTTGGTCACAGTCTTGACACGTGGCGGTCTGTTATTGAGGTATCTGCCATTACCATTTTTCATATCTACATTTCAGTACCCTTGACCATGACGATCATCTTCAAGATATCGACGTGGCCATTATATAGTTTGACTAACATTGTCACTGCACGCGGATTATTGCCTTTGAGCATTGGCATGGCATGGAGACGTCTCTTTTAGTCGGCATCCCACCATGTAGTATAGAGACGCATCTCTAAGTTGGTATCCCGCCGTGGAGTATTGGCTTCCCACCATGTAGTATAGAGATGCATCTCTAAGTAGGCATCCCGCCTTGGAGTATTGGCATCCCACCATGAAGAATAGAGACGCATCTCTAAGTCGGCATCTCGTCGTGGAGTATTAGCATTCCGCCATGAAGTATAGAGACACATCTCTAGGTCGGCATCTCGCCATGGAGTATTTGCATCCCGTCATGAAGTATAGAGACGCACCTCTAAGTCGGCATCCTGCCGTAGAGTATTTGCTTCCACCATGGGGTATAGAGACGCATCTCTAAGTCGGCATCCCGCCGTGGAGTATTATCTTCTCACCATAGGGTATAGAGACGCATCTCTTAATCGGCATCTCGCCGTGGAGTATTGGCATCCCGCCATGTCGTATAGAGGCACATCTTTAAGTTGGCGTCCCGTCGTGGAGTATTGGCTTCCCATCATAGGATATATTGATGCATTTCTAAGTCGGCATCCCGTCATGGAGTATTGGCATCCTGCCATTGAGTATAGAGACGAATCTCTTTAGTGAATGTGAGGCACACCTCTATGTCTACATCGCACCGTGGTCAAGTGGTAATATGATGGTCATCACCAGTGTACGCTGTTTGCCACTAGGACCAATCCCCTAGTACTGGGATATGTTTTTTATCCTTCCCCTTTTTTGTTTTTGGGCTTTGGTACATATACTAGTCCCCACGGGACTTGGTAATATTTAATCATAATGATAGTGCATGGCACCACCTCCTCCGCAGAATGTGGGCTACCTTTGATGCCCCCTACTTATGTGGTCTAGCGCTAGTAGGAACAGTCCTCACAGGACTTAATAATTTAGTTTGACAAATTCAATAAATTTTGAGTTTTCCTAGCGCCACCTCACCCACAGGAAGAGATTGCCATTGACCCCTTGCTCCCGGGGTCTGGTGCGAGTACTATCAGTTTAACAGGTTGATACATTAGTATCAGTAGATATTAATTATTATTAAATAATTTATTTTCCTGGCACCACGTCACCCGTAAGCAAGGGCTACCTTTACTACTATTAGTTTGATAGGACTAATACAGTAGTATCAGTTTGATAGGACTGATACTAGTTGTATCAGCTTGATAGAGCTGATACCAGTAGTATCTGTCACGCCCAAAATCCGAGATACAGGATCTCGAGGATTTCCAAGGGAATAACCTTCGGATCCAATGCATGGATGCGGATAGCCATTCGTAACACATAACCACTCTAATGGTTAATCAGAGTTAACAATATAAATCGGTGGAAGTCTGTACAATTTAAAACCTTTAACTTAACTAACAATAGTTAAGTCCAATTCCACATAATCAAGAAAATATCTAATCTATTACAACTTCAATGCCCTCTTGGGTCAAAACCAAAGTTAATAATAAAAACAGAATAAAATCCATTTCATTGTTTACTAAGTATCTGAAAACAAAGTAAACCTAGTAAAGGTCCATCTCCTAATCCACTCCTCAGTCGAACTGCTTACCTGTTTCAACATAACGATGAGCCACAGGCTAGTAGGGAAATCCAGAGAAATTACAATAACTATCTCCATAGAATCATAATAACACAGATTAATTCATACAACTTCACCCAACAGATAATACATCATTCACAGTGTATTAGCGTGCTTATCATCATATTAACATACTATTCAATAAGTATATCACGTAGCACATTGTAATCCCATTACATTCCAACAAAGTTTATCAATCATACAATCCCATCATAATTGTAAATCACACATATAATCATATTACATCATAACAATTCATTCACATGATCCCACCATGATAAATCATAAGGTCCACATGATCCCATCATGCATTAACACCTAATCAACATGGTCCCTCCATGCCTTAACACACAGCCTAGATGATTCCATCATGAACAAACAATTAAACCACATAGTCCCACTATGCATAATAAGTAAACCACATGGTCCCACCATGCTTCAACATATAATCTACATGATCCCATCATGCCTTGACAATTAATCCACATGGTCCCATCATGCCATAAAAAACAGTTCAATCCACAAACACAAACACAACACAATCAAGCAATAAATGAAAGTACTCACAAATATTCACTTCAAGTCAAACATACAGAATAATTAATGAGTTTGATGTGATGCAAGTATACACAATGAAATGTAGATGATAATGCATATGCAATGCATGGGTAATTAGGCGTATCCCAATCACATGCTCATTCAACATTCAATCCATTCTTTAAGGAACTTGCACGCACGGTAGAATGCCACCATTCGATTCTTTAAGGGACTTGCACCCCACGGTAGAATGCCACCATTCATATTCTTTAAGGGACTTTCACCTCATGGTAGAATACACCAGTACACTATTCGTTAAGGGACTTTCACCACACGGAAGAATACACCAGTACACTATTCTTTAAGGGACTTTCACCACACAGAAGAATACACCAGTACACTTAGACAATTACATTGACTTCCAGTGGATACTCCCAGCACCACTCACAAACCATTCATTACCAAACACATAGTCAATTATATTGACTTACAGTGGATACTCCCAGCACCACTCACAAACCATTCACATTTCAGATATCACAATCAATCATGCACACAACTAGTAGATACTCCCAGTACCACTCATACATCACACAATTTAGTCATCAGAAATCCATCACAAGACAGACCACTCACACAAATCAATTCTCTACACTAACATCACTAACCTACCTAACCTCATCTTACAATCCACTCTCATATCCAAACTCTTTAACTTCAAATTCTCATCATATTATGTTCAGGACTGTCATATCTTCCTATCACATACATTTCATCATATGGCCATAACCATCGATTTTTCAGGCTAACTAACCTTATACACATGTCCAAATCATCCTATAGAAGCTTCCCATAAATTTTGGAGTCAAATGGGCTTTGGTAGATGCTCGGTATCTGTTGAGGGTCCTACTGAGAATTTCGGTACATGTCCTTCCGAGGTTCGGTAGATTGTCCCAAGAGTTCTCATTTTCTTGGATTTTTCGGTAGATGTCTCGGTATCTGCTGAGAGTCTTACCAAGCGACTAATTCAACCTAGAAATTGGTATTTCTCCTAGGGTTTCGTGCCCACACTCTCACATACTCAATTTTACACTTCTAAACATAATATAATTAATTCATATCATCATGAACCTAATCAACATATCAACATATCAATCCAAAACTATACACATAGATCAGCATTACTTAAATCCTTCATCATATATGAAATAAATCTAAAAATTATGATTAATCCATAAGAATTCATAAGAAAATCACAATCACCTTAAAACATGGATATAATCAAACACATTCATTCAATCACACAAATCACTTACACAGATGTTATTCAATACAAATATACAAAACACCATATGATCTCATTAAAACAGTTCAGATCATGTATAATCATAGAATCATGCAATCACCTACATGTATCTATAGTATCATCATAACCCTATGAATATAACTATCGTAAAATCAATGGAGAATCTTTACCTCTTCAGCTTTGTGTTTTCTGGAACTTGGGATGGGAGATCCTTCCTTTCTCTAGCTTTTCTTCTTCTTCTTCTTTTTCTCTCATTTTCCTTCAACCCTGATTTCTTTTCTTCTCCCTTTCTGTTTTGGACGTGTGAAGCAAAGAAAGTTTCCCTCTCTCTATTTGGAAGGTACGTGAGTTAGTGGGAGAGTTCCCTTATCTCTACTAATTCAAATTAACATCGAATTATCTTATTAACCTCACCTTAAACCCAATGGGCCATTTGACCAGTCTGTGCTCCAAATTTAGTTTAATGTGTAGGGTCCAAGCCCAGTCCACCTAATGTTCAACAATTAACACAAGTTACCACAAATTCTTCAAAATTACATAATGGTCCAATTCAGCCCTTCCTCTTACGATTAGATCCTAAGGTTCAATTAAAGGGTTAAAGAGTATATCAAATTAAATGGTAGGGTCAGGGTCACTACAATATCAGCTTGATAGGACTGATACTAGTAGTATCAGCTAGCAAGGACTGATACCAGTAGTATCAGCTTAGTAAGACTAATACCAATAGTATCAGCTTAGTAGGACTGATACCAGTAGGATCAACTTGATACGACAGATACCAGCAGTGTCAACTTGATACAGCTGATACCAATAGTATCAGCTTGCTAGGACTGATACCAGTAGTATCAGTTTGGTAGCACTGATAGCAATAGTGTCAGCTTAATAGGACTGATACTAGTAGTACTAGCTTGATATGACTGATACCAGTAGTATCAGTTTGATATGACTGATACTATTAGTATCAGCTTGATATGACTGATACTAGTAGTATCAGCTTGATAGGACTGATACCAGTAGTATCAACTTGACAATATTGATTATTTTTTTTAATAATAACTTATTTTCTTGACGCCACCTCACCCGCAGGCGAGACTACCTTTGACGCCCCCTGCTCTTGGGGTCTGAGGATGGCCATCAACATCCCCTCATTCTTTGGTTTGATGCCCCTTTTTTTAATAAATGTACAAGGCATCAAAGCCTTTGATTGATAGGTGACGTCAAAAGGGTTTTTTTTTCCCATAAAAGTACAAGGCATTAAAGCATTATGGGTGACATCATAGGGTTCCTCCAACCCTTTCTCTACGGAGTTAAAGCCATGACGCCATGGCTTACTCCCTTTACTTTTTGTTCGAATAAGCTTGGCTTAAGAGGCATGACGTTCGATTAAGCTTTGGCTTCAGAGGCTGACGTCATGCCTCTGATTGTTTAGGCGCTATAGTGCCTGCATTGGCATGATGTCATCAATGACGTTATGTCTTTGAATTTGTTTTTTACGCCCCCGCTCCAAGGGTCTGGTGCCGGTAGTATTAGTTCAACAGGACTGATAATATCATCAAGGCAATAAATACTTTATTTACCTAGTGTCACCTCATTTGCTTAGAATCAGCTTTCGGCACCAGAACCAATTCCCACAGAGTTGGGATATACCTCTAACATCCCCACTGCTCCTGGACTTTGGTGCCTGTACCAGTCCCACAGGACTGATAAAAAATATCATTCTCTTTTCTTTCTTTGTTTTTTTTGCTTACTCGGCGCCATCTCATCCGCCTTGGAATCGATTTCCGGCTCTCGTACCAACTCCCACAGAGTTGGGATCTACTGTTGACGCCCCCTGCTCCTGGGCTTTGACGCTTGTGCCAGTCTTGTATAAAAAAATATCATTCTTTTATTTTGGCGTCGCTACCCGATCATCATCGGGACCAATCCTCCTCAGGAACGATCCTCCTCGTGATCAATCCTCGTCGGGACCAATCCTCTTCGGGATCAATCCTCCTCAGGACCGATCCTCCTCAGAACCGATCATCCTCGGGACCGATCCTCATCGGGATCAATCCTCCTGAGGACCGATCCTCCTCAGGACCAATCCTCCTCGAGACCGATCCTCATCAGGACTGATCATCCTCAGGACCGATCCTCCTCTAGACCAATCCTCCTCATGACCGATCCTCCTCGAGACTAATCCTTCTCGAGATCTTGCTGAAATCATTAACAGCTAGTCCTCCTAGGGACTTTGCTGAGATCATCAATAGTAGTGTATGTGCATATACTTTCCTTATTGTTGCACTGTTTTGATCAGTTCAATAATCTGCTTGGTCTTTCTCTCGTAGGTGCAGCTCATAGGCCATGCTGGCTCATCCTCCAAACGCAGCCAACTCAAGAGAGGAGACTTCTGTTGCTTTCATGCTACCTTCGAGGAAGAGATCATTCAAACGACAGAGGGAGAGTAGTCATCGCGCTCCCTTAGTGTCAAATCCTCCTAAACAGGTGAGAGTGTTTGATCCGATCATGGACGTATCCCCGGAATTTTAATTCCCTGATGAAGAGGGCGTTCCTGATGTTGACGCCTCTGGAGAGAGTGGTCATTCTCATGATTCTACTGATGGACTCTTGGATCTGGGAAGTGTAGATACTTGTGCCGATCCACCCCTTCCTCCTATTGAAGCGGACACTCGCTTCGTGTTCGTAGAGAAGATCTTCATTCCTTCTTCTTACGGCTCCACTCTTCAGAGGATCATTGATTGCTATGGCGATCCTGGTATCGTGATAACTTTCTCCAGTCCTAGCCTTTAAGCCTTTTTCTACTCGGCTGTATGTTCGCTGGGTGGACGCCTTTAGAAGACACGACTGTCCACAATTACCGTGGAGGATCTCCATGATATCGAATGGAGCTAGAGGATCCCTTAGTAGTCGGGATGAATCTGGATTGGTTGACAGTGCACTTAGGTGCCATGGAGAAAGCTCTAGAGCACTTTATGTGCTACTGAGAGTTGAAGGTTTCCCCCACTACTCGTCAAGACTTGGAATCTCGTACAACCAACTTATTTGAATCACTTTCCCTTACTCTCGATCTCTTGCGAGTAGTAGCATTGGTTCTCGTCGATCATTGCCTATAGCACACGTAAGAGAATTAGGCAGTGCGCTTGGAGTATTTTCCAGGTCATGGAAATCGCCTGGTAACTGCTTTTCACATCTCTCTTCAGCAGTGTGAAGAGACAATGCTATGGCTTGGTCTACGACCTTCATCTTACTCTTCAGTATTGATATTCTTCTAATGGTGATCAGAATATAGGAGACTTAGTCCCCAGTGGAGTCGACAAAATGTAGTGGGTGGTTTTGTGAATAATCACCATGAGTAATATTACTGATCGATGGAAACCTACATCAACGAGTGACCGTATCCCGTCTCTAGAAGAATTGAAGAGTAAGACTAAGTGATTGTCTCGCACTGGTCGAAACAGGCTAAGGAAAATAGTGGGTCAAGGTGTTAGAAATTCTCCAACCCCTAGGGCTCTAATTGGGATTATGACTGAACCTTTTGCAGGTTGCCTACATACCCAAACAGGGACCAAGTCAGACGTAGTTCAAGGTCTACTAATTTTGGCAGAGGTCTCCCCCTTCGTGATTTCTCCTCTCCTTTTTCATCATCTATGAATGAGGGAAGTGAGCTAATATTTATAACTTTTGAACGAGAGTTAACTGTAGTTAGAATTTCTAACCATCGTTTCTTACGGTGGTTAAGACGTTCACCTGGGGTAGTATGCATCATGTACCCCTAGTCACTTAGGTGGACCAATCACAAGTCATTTGGATAATTACCGGTTTGCCCCATAGAGACCGTGACACGGCCTATACCCGAAATACGGCCAAGTGTTGGCGAGCCTCACAACACTTCGATATGGACATTAGCTGTTTAGCCTTGGCATCGTTGAGACTGTCTAGTCTTGACGCCATTGAGGCTACTAGTCTTAGTAATTTTGAGGTCCTCGAACCTTAGTACTTCGAGACTGTGTGACCTTCTACGTCATCGAGGTTCCCTTTAGACGGAGGCTATGGTATCACCCTCTACGTCGTTGAGCATCTCTCTACAAGGAGGTATGTATCTCCTTCTACATCGTTAAGCATCGCTCTAAACGGAGGTAGTACCACTTTCTACGTCTTAGAGCTTCACTCTAGAGGGAGGTTGTTAGGACCCGAACAATTACCCCTAATTAATTAAGATTAGTAATCAGGTTTAATTTAAAATGAGTAAAATAAATTCACTAATAAACTAGATTAGTACTCATCAGGTCCCTAACCTCAGGAAGTTAGACTAAGTAGGAAAATTTAATTATTTAGGTGGCCAACCTGATTATTCAGTTGAGACCTTAGAGATTAAGTAAAAATTTAAATGATTTGATTAGATAATTATTCATATCCGTCAGCTCTAGAGATCCACCTCAGCCCCACCAGTAAAAGCTCTCTAACAGAGCTTGCTTAGGTGACCTATTGGAAAATGTAGGATCAGAAACCTCATTTTACCCCCGCTGCTGAACTTATTCACAATCTAACCCGTAAGCCTACAAATAGAAGCCTTAAGTCATTTTTCAGCATTCCTTCCTCTTCTTCCTCTCTTCTCTTCTCTTGGAGCTATGGAGCATGTGGGAGACCTATGGAGATCGCGGAGACATGTCGGATCAACCCCAATGCAATTCTAGCTACACCCCAAGTTGAGTATCCTCTTTTTAAAGATGCATTTAGTTGTGTTGTGGCATTTTGACCTAGGAGAAGGGTTGATTCGAAGAGTTATACAGTAGACCGTGCCATTCACTAGTATGTTGGGCAGAAGTCGAGGAGAACAGCGTACTTGGACCAGATCTTGTACAAGAGATGACAGCAAAGGTGAAACTCATTCGCGAGAGATTGAAATTAACGCAGAGTCAACAGAAGAGCTACGAGGACCGTAGGAGGAGAGATATAAAGTTTGCAATTGGTGACCATGTATTCTTGAAGGTTTCCCCTATGAAGGGAGTGATGAGATTCGGTAAGAGAAGAAAGTTAGCACCACGTTAAGTTGGACCATTTGAAGTACTAGATCATATTGGACATGTAGCATACTAAGTTGCATTGCCACCACAACTTTCAGCAATTCATGACGTATTCCATGTGTCACTACTACAAAAGTACAAGCTAGACCCAACACATGTACTAGATTGAAGCGAGTTGCAACTTAGAGAAGACATATCCTGTGTAGAGCAACCGATGAAGATTTTGGATCGGAAGGAGCAAGTTTTGAGAACCAAGACCATACACCTAGTGAAGGTTCAGTGGGGACATCACGATGAATCTGAAGCTTCATGGGAGTTGGAGTCGGACATTCGGGAGCGTTATCCGAATCTATTCACGGATTGAGGTACGCAATTTCGGGGAAGAAAATAGTGTATTTTATTTGGCATCTAACCATATAAATTGCAGGGTATATTAGTATAAGGGTGTATTTTATATCTAAATTTATTATTTTGGGGTCTCTAATGTAATTATTATGTATATGGGGTAATATCAGTAATTTAATAAGTTGTATTCTAATTCTTAACGGACAAGGCAATGCGGGATTGGGGAGATTTGTTTGAGGAGAGAAAGGAAGGATATATATATATATATACTTCCCTTCCCATCTCAAGAGGAAAAACGTTGGATTCTTTAGAGAGAAAAGATTAAGAGAAGAGAATAGAGAAAAAGGGTTCAGATCTGGAAAACTAAACCCTAGCATCCATTGTTGCAGTGCCAAAAGAAGAGAAGAGAGGAAGAACAAGGAAGGAAAGGAAAAGAAGAAGAGTAGAAGAATAGATTGGTGCTTTATGGTCAAGAAGATCAGATCAGGTAAGTTAAATCTTACTTTATAGTCCTTTTCTGAATTCAGTGTGTTCATATTCATGTTCTTGATGGTTAATATGTATTTTTGATGATTGCTTATATGAGATCTTGTTTAATATATGAAAAATCGCATTGGGTATGATTTAATATGTTCTGCAATGAAAACCTATTGATTTGAGGCCTTTAGATTTGAAAACATTGGATTTAGGGATCATTGGGAAGAAATTCCCGAGATCTGGAAAGCACCAAGATCGCACCGCGTCAGCACCCCACCGGTACACCGATGAGCCTGCCGACAGAGGCTTATTTCTAGGCAAAAATAGGCCATTGGTAGGCACCGATACACCGGTGGGCTTACCAATGAATCTTGACAGACATATACCTGTAGGTAGCCACCGATACACTGTTGAGGTTACCGGCAGGGCCTTGATTTTAAGCAAAAAGTGCCCATCGGTAGGCACCGGTGGATCTACCGATGAGATACACAGACTGACTCAGGTTAGGTTTTAGTTTTGGAATAGATGTGGACTTGTACCATTGACTTAGTAATTGACTTTTCAGACTCAAGGTGGATCTTAGGCATCATCTTGGAGTTCCTTGATTGTTCGTTACCCAACATTCACCCTTGGATTTGATTGTAATTGAATTTGGATTTATATTTGTTAATAATATGTTGCACTCATGTTAGGCTTATGTAGAATGTTAAGTGAGCCTGGGAGGTGGGAAATAAAGGGTTTCCTTTCTAGGTTTCCTATAGGGTGACTATATACCTTGTGGGTTGAAATCCCCACTTAAACTAGGGTAGGATGCTTGCAAGCTCCTATGCGGGTTGGAATACCTTAAGTAATTGTACACTCTTAATTAGCATTGTGGTTGGAAATTTCGAGAGTAGCATCTACTCTAAATTAGCACAATGGTGTCCTTCTACCATGGGTTAGTGCCCAGAACAAAGAGGGGACATCCGGCTGTTCCTAGTGGCATATGCCCAAAATTTGGTTTGTATTGTATTGGAAGATATTAGGTCACTTAACAGGCTAGATTTGTCTAACACATTCATTTGCATATCATCCTTGCATTCATTGTTTTAGCATTCATCTAGAGCTTCTGCATGATTCATTCATTCATCTCATATCATCATTAAATTCATCATATTTAACTGTTTATATTGCATTCTTGTACTCTTGGCTTGAATTGACTCTATTGATATCATAACTGGATGGATGACTGTTTAATTGACTTACTGGGCATTCAAAGCTCACACAACTTCTCATGTTGTAGGATGAGAAAGTTGATGGACTAGGACTTGGATTGGAATGGATTTGTTTTGCTGCTGCATACTTTAATTTTTTTTATTTCATTATCTAGATTAGGGCTTTTATGAGAACTTTTGGGATGTAATAGCATTAGTAGACTATATACTTTAGTTTAAACTCTTTTGGGGGTCATGACTCAGCTGAAGTCATAGACTATTGGTTTTGAATTATTTACTTTATTTTAGCTTCTGTAATTCTGATCAATAAAGGTATGTTTTACTTTTATTACTTATGATTTCATATGGCAATCCGCATTCCAGCGATGGAACTCGAAGGTTGCATTTCGAGATCTGTGCAGTCCCGCATAGGGAATTGTGTTACAGGTTTGGGGGTGTGACACTAAGTTTTATGGAGCTTTGGTCATCCTTATAGTTTCGAGTCCGTCTAGTTACAGATGGTCGGCTATACTTGGACTGTCTATATACCATGAATTGAATAACTGAATCTAGGCAACATCATGTGGCTTATTAGGGTGGTTGTGATTGGGTTTACCTTAAGCAAGATCCATGGGTTTGTGCCCCTAAAGGAAATAGGTTGGGCAATTGTGACCCGTAGGTTGAAAGTCTCTAGAACTATGTTGCACACGTAGATTTGTGACGGTCTTATCTAGCTGATGTAAAATGGGATACAAAAAGCGTTTGATCCTTGCCTGAAAGTTGGATCGTCTTGTGGTTGCGGCGGGTATTTGTAAGTCCATGACAGGGATCTGAGTCAACTCACCTGATAAGAGCACCGCTAATGTCATGTTCTGCAAGTTTACATTATGATGTTGTTGCATATGCATATCATTAGAGATGGATTCCATGTAGACGCAGGTTGTGTGAAACTGTGGGTTATCTTTCCTATTTGTTGGACGATAGGTGTGATCACCCCACGGTCGAGTGGACCATAGGTCGATCTGGTAAAGATGGAGTCGCCACCATTCATCGAGTTCGGGTGTGAATGGTCACCCATGGATTTTATTGATTGATTATAAAATTGAACCGGCATTGTGAAATTAGGTCGGTCTAACCAGATTCAGGTAAGGGGGTTTATTTAAAAGGTCGAGACTCTCTCGGTTTAACCGGTTACCCGGTTCATGATCATTTGGCTAATTAAAGAAAATTTAAAAAATAAACTAAATTAACTAAATTCTTGGAAAGTCCTAAAAATGGTTAAAATGATGAAAAGAAACTTCTACATTTTAACAACCTAAACATAAAATAAAATACATCTAATGAAGAAAAATAAACTAATCATTTTTTTTTCTGTACAGAGGAAGAAGACAAAGAGGGAGAAGAGTGAGAGAGAGTATTACTTGAAGTAAAATTTTATCCACATCAAAAATTTTAATCTCTAACTACAAGCATACTCCATCAATATGTGATACATGAAACTCAGTAAACTCTATAAGAACAAAAAAAAAAAAAAAGAATGCATAAACAACTTGCTCTTAAGCGTAGTAACAAATCAAATCAATAAGAACAAGTGAAAGTTCTAAAGTGTTACATACAGAATAGCAATGCTCTTAGAAACATATTCATTAACAAATGATGCTAATACAATCTCTAATGATGAGACTAAAAAGGAAATTGAGAAGTTACCTGTAGCAGCTGTGGGGATTTCAAGGTGAGTTGTGCTCGATTTGCAATTCCTTCAGAGGCTTGATTTGAGAGTGATGGCAGCAATAGCAGTGCAGAGAATAAGAGATGTTCTGGTATTGTTGGGGCTGCAGTTTTGATGGAGTTGGGATTGGTTTTTGCGGAACAGGGGGTGAGGAGCTACGGTTATGGAGTTCGGGTTAGTTGCAGGTCTGAATCGGTTTGGGATTGGATTAGAACAAGGATGAGAAAGGTGAGAGGGATAGAGAAAATGCAAGAGAATGTGGATGATGGTTGCGCCGGAAACAGGGGAGCAGCAGGATATCGTGGGGTTGCCGGAAACGCGCACGCAGCAGGTGGCTGGTGCGTTAAGAGCAACGGGATCAAGCGGCGTTCGGTGCGTTAGGAGCAGTGACCAGAAAGGAGATGTGCAGCCAAGTTGCAGGTGGCTGCCGAAAATGAGCAAGCAGCAGGTGGCTGGTGCGTTAAGTGCAGTGGGATCAGGTGGGAACAGGGACCGGAAAAGGGAATGTGCAGCAGGGTTGCAGGTGATTGGGTGGTTGCAAACGCGTCGCTGGAAAAGAGAAAAAGAGAGGGTGCGGGTCTTCTCCGTGAAGAAGATGATGAATAGCGTGTGTTTTTGTGTTCGTCCCTTGCCCTCTTATATAGAAGAGGAGGGAAAGAGAGAGAGAAAGGAAAGAGAAGAGAGAAGGGAAGGGAAGAGAGAAAGAAAGGAGGAAGAGAGAATAGAAAGAATAAATGGGGAAAAGGAAAGAGGGAGAGAGCATGTGGGGTGCTCTCTCGAAATTCTTATATATATATATATATATATATATATATATATATTGTTATTTTTTTCTTTTTATTTTGATTTTCTTCTTTTGGGTTTTGATTTGCCATGTGACAACTTCTAAAATTAATTATTTTTTATTTTTTGAAATTTGACACATGGCAAATCTTCCTCAAATATTCTCTCAATTATTTAATTTCAATTTCCTCCCTAAAGTGTTATTTTATTATTTTTTTACCCCATTATATTTTTCTGTCCTTTTTAGATAATTTTAAAAATACCAAAAATAACCCTTCGACCCCCGAACTTGAAATTTTACAAAATCACAGTCGTTTTGAAGGTGTTTTCGACAAGGAGTCCAAATTTGATTTTGGAAGAATGTTTCAACCCTTGGATTTAACTGTTTGGTCTAAATGACCGGATTAGGGGTAAAACTGTCATATTTCCAACAGGCTTCGAATTAGCCCAAGATTATACTCATTGGAGAGCATTTTGGCTCAGGAATTCAATTTTCTGGTTTAAAATGGATTTAGGACTGAAATGGATCAGATGGGGTCTACCAAGGGTATTTCATATGATTTTAGGGAATTTCAGGGGAAATTGGCAATATGATTGGGGGTCGTTTGGAGATGATTGGGGAATAGAAAAAGACAAGCTCAAGCCTCTAGGAACTGCAAAGATCAAGAGAAAGTCACTCTCGTGCAAATTGGGGTGTCTATAATAGGCATGTGTGTACCATGCATATTGAGATGCTATTGGATTGATGTACGACACTCAATTCTACGTATGTATTAATAATCCCAAATCTAAAGAGATCCTCGAGATACCCCAACGGTTTAAAATGTTACTCCTACCCCAAGACAATGGGAGTGGATAAACCATATAGAACATAAGCGTAAGTAATATATTAATTCAAATAATATTAATAAAAGTTACACTTTGTTTCTATAATGAACTGAAATAAATCTACAATCTAACATATAATGATCCAACATCTATCTTCTATGCCATTTTATTCCCATATAGCAGCTCTCTTCGATACAATTCATCCAATACCTGAAAAATATTAATAACAACAACCAAACCTGAAAGCTCGGATGTGTAAGCCCCTCAAATCAAGGTATTTACTCAAAAACATATGTTACGAGAAAATAATAATATGATACAATAACTAAGTGAAATATGAGACATATCTCAAATATATGAGAAATACATACACACACTCCACATAATGCAGTTGTCTCCCACCTTACTTGGTATTTGGGTAAGTCCACACAACTTGGTCTCCTAATACGCCTAACTCTCTATGATAACATGGCAGTCAATGTGCATCAAACACAAGACTACACACAATAACAAGCATAAGGATATGAAATGCAATGCATGTTGTTTGGCATTTAAGTAGTGTATTTGTCCAATCCTAAACATAGAAATCTCAAATGAGTCCCCAAATTTCAGTTGCAACTCTCACCCCATATCCCTATGGGAGTGGAAAGTAATATTTAAAGCATAAGCAGAGGGAATTTCAATAGTTCCAATAAATAATTAAGTAAAATACAAATTATACTTCACATGAAACCGAAAGAAAACATCTACATCTAATTACATAAGCCTTATCATCTAATTTTTTGGTCCTTTATCACCTTTTTCCAAAGCTCTCCCTTTCATACTAGTCTTCAATCATCTTCCTGAAAAATATGAATTCAACAAACATAAGCTGGAAAGCCTAGGTGAGTAGACCTTCAAAGCAAGGTATTTACTCATATCCCAATGTTATGAGAAACAAACAAAATAATATAAATAATGATAGTAGAATTTGTAAAATATATGAATAAAGATGAATATGAACAGCCATAAATCAATTTTTCATTCTCTTCCAAAACTCACTTTTGGTTTGTGTATCAATGGTCAACTTCAAGAGTTTAAAGGCCTAATTCTATATGATAATTAGATCAGGTGCACCATACACAAGATACTCACGATAATATCAAAAAGACATGATAATGCAATGGTGTTGTTTAGTATTCAAATATAGTATGTTCCCATCGGATCCAATCACAACTATCCAAGATGTCTCACCAATGTGAATTACATCCCCCTCTACAAGGCCATGATAGTGGATTACGCTCTGTGCGCAACATAGTTTCTAAGGGCTTCGACCTAGAGGGCACAAGTCCCTCACTTATTTTTTATCAAGGGAAAATATCCAAGGCATCACAAATGAGAAATCTCCTCAGGGAATCATACTTATTAGAATAACCAAAAGAAGGAACTTATCATTCTGCTATTGGGCATCACCTCGGTGAACTTTCCCTCACCTATCATCTTACCACAAGTATTTTGAGGTATATCAATCAACAGATTCTTTCTAACCTTGGGTGAAAACAAGCACAGTCCAATCATAGGGCAGCAATGGTCAAATAAGTCAAATAATCTCTTCCATTGGTTTAATCCCCTGGGTTCATATAGGGTGTTAGACAAGCCATCTCAGCAAGGAAATCAATATGCAACTCATAAATTGCAGGTCATTTAATTAATGCAGTACACACACAATGATTCATAGGCATATATTCAAATCAACAAGCACATGAGGCACATTCCCATGATTCTAAGCTATATAGGCATATTATGACATAATCACATGTATTTAGCAAGGACACTTACCTAAGCATAATAAGCATAATATAATCAGTGTAAATGTGTACTAAGCATTATTAAGTGAGGCACTCAATAATAACCTTATACAATTCTATTATCAAGGACACTAGGTATCTCTAAATCACTTACATGGTCACAACATCATGTTAACAAGTTCATACATCAAACACAGCATCTGAGCATGCATATAATAGGTAAATAAGACTATTAGATAGGTTTTGGGGTTGATTCCCTAAATATCTAAAAATCTCATACTGCCAGGCTAAGTCTCAAAGATCTAGATCTTTGGTATGGAAGGTCAAATTTTCATTGATGCATCCCCAGTGCTTAGGAACACAACTAATTATCTACGTTTGTTGTTTTACAGATGTCCAAAGTCTTATATTACAAAAAGGGTCATATTGGGATTTCGGCAAGGTGCTCGGTAGGGTCAGGGGATGCCGAAAATCCTCAAAGTGTGCCAAAGTTCCTCAAACTTTGGAAGTAGATCGGGGAAGGTCTAATTAGGTCATTTGGTGATTTTCATCACCTCTAATACTAGGTTCGGCATACTCCTGTCGATATGCCAAATATGGCTTGGCAGCTTAGGCAGAGTGCTGTTTGTGCACCTGTGGTGCTCGGCAGGGTATTCCGCATGCCGAGTAGGCTGTCGAATCTCAATATTTCCAGATCTGAATTGGGATTTCTCCCCAAAGGTTTATTATCATCTAAGGAAGCTTCAAAATCATGCATTAAATCCTGGGGTTTTTTCTACACGTGTTTCTCCTTGTTTCTTGGATTCCAAGTCAAGGTTTTCTAGGTTTTAACTTATTTTACATAACCAAAAAATTTACAGAGCATTAATTTGAAATTGTCCTGAGTTTTACTAATAAGAACATGGAGAAAGGGTTAGCACAATCATACAAGGATTTCCCTCATGGCATAACATTAGAATAGAAGTAAATACACAAAACTTTGAAATAAAACTCACATATTGTTGTAGGATGCTTCTAGCATTTGGTTCTTCCTCTTTTATGGGTTTCTGATGTTCTTCTCCCTTCTTTTAGTGTTCTCCACGAAATGCGGTTGGTTCCTTGAGTTAAATTCACCTAGTTCCTCCTACTTTTATAAGCTTGTAGAGCTATGGTTATGGTGTAATTAAAAACTGCTATTTTGGTTGAGCTGGTTTCTATTCTTATTAGGAATCAAGTTTCTAAGTTACTATTTAGTTTGCATGCTTTTAGAAGTTACTTATTGAGTGCATTAGTTGTCTTGGGTCTAAAGGAATTACCTTAGTTTACTAATTTGATTTCTCTTACTATTTTACAGTGCATGCCTAGTCATCTAAGTCAGTACTGTTGACCAAGTCCAGTTTTAGTCACTTATTGTAAATTCGAAATATGCCTATTTTGTATTCTGATTTTTATGTCTTTAAATTTTAAGATTAATATTACTAAATTATTAGTTTATAAACTTAGAGGTTTATCAAATTACTATTTTATCTTTTTGGTTAAAATTTCTTGTTTTAAATTTTTCAGGTGCTTACAATATGTCCCACCTGATCCAACCCCTAGCTGTCTAAGATGAAAACCATCCCCCGAATATACCACCAGAATAGGGGGTTATTCTATTTGTGCATCGCAGTTTCTAGAGGCACCAACCAAATGGGCACAATCCCCACTCTTATGTTTGATCATTGGAACATATCCAAGGTTTCATCAACATGAACTATCCGTTGTGAACCATAAATTACCTGATCTACTAATAGAATTCTCTCCTATGATTCGGCTATTGAGAAGTGCACTCTCTCACCTATCATCTTACCATAAGTCTCTTAGGACCCTTATACAAGGCCTATCCCTCACCTTGGGTGGAAACAAAATAACAGTCCATTATGGACAGAATATCCTCACACACACACAAACCAAGAGAAATATCTAGTGTTTCCACTATCACCTCAACTAGAATCATATCTAGCAATTTCTCATCGGAATCCAAGTGTCAAGTCAAACTCATTGGACTTAATCAAAGCCACAATGCCCACATATAGATTAAGACCTAATTACTAAATGTAATTCACACAGCATTGTATATCATGCTCACACACATCATATTCATCAAGCAAACAAATGAAACATTCCCATTATTCTAAACTATAATAATGAACA
>JAUPMG010030263.1:0-10608 GCA_031762675.1 Pachysandra terminalis | reverse complement strand
CTCTCTCTCTCTATATATATATATATATATATATATATATATATAACACTTTTATATAATTAATGAATTATAATTAAGTATAGATATATATGGTGGAGTTTATCCTATTTTAAGAATTAAAGTATGCACACACACACACACACACACAATTTACCATGAGTTATTCACAACATAATGCAAAAGTCAGACATAACACCTATTAGACTACTAAGCACACATAATGTACAATCAATCATTAAAAACACACAGATACATGATAATATGATCTAAACATTCTTATATTATGTCTAATAAGGTTAGTAATGTGTTTAATATGATAATCACTTTTAGGTTTTATAATTCACTCTATGGTCAAGGCTTTAATAGGTTCAATTATGGGGTATATGTAGGTCAAAACATGCAATTCAATCCTAACAACCTGGAAACTCTTCCCACATATCTAACTCTTCATTATATAGATGTCAAATAAGTCAAACTATCAAAAAGTAATCAAAAGAGGGTTTGGTCGGGTCGTCGGTCGAGTGCTCGGTCAACCGAGGCTTGGAAAAGTGTGCCAAATTTCCTAAAAACTCATATATATATATACGTTGGTTAGTGTCTAATTGGGTTGAAACGGATCAAAACTCACTAAATAACATATTTTCGGTATGGTGCTCGGCTGGCCGCGGGCTTTGGTTCCTTTTCCAACAATTTTGGGGTTATGTTGATCTTGTGGTCGGCAGGCCAAGGGGTAGGCCGAAGGGCATTTTTCTGGGTTTTTCAGCTTTGACGTAAGTTGAGTATTGTAGCCATAGTGTTTTATATACTTATCAAAATCATCTAAAATTTGAAACATTGTGCTCCTAACGAGCATGGGAATCAAAAAATAAATTATGAAATTGTTTTCATTGATTCTTTAATCGATACTTTAGATCTTGATAAAACTCTTAGTTTTAGTTCTTTTTGGTTTCTTAACATATAGCGATGGTTACTCTATCGTTATTGAATCTTTATTGATGGATTTTATATATAAGGACATGAATAAGGGTTTACAAATCAATTACAAGAATTTCTTCATGTTATAACACTTTTTGTTTTGCTTAGGCTTAAAAACACAAGAAGTTGAAAGGGAAACTCACATGAACTACCGAATTTCAGTTTTGGTTCTTCTTATTTCTTGATCTTCTGGGCTTCTATGATTTAGAGGTGTTAGATCTCTTCTCCAAAAGTCTTCTCACGTTTTCTTGTCTTTTTCTAGGTTTAGGTTGACCTAAAAGGTTTATTTTTATAATGTTAGGTGTTAGAAACAACCTATAGTCCTAGTACAACTAGTATGCTTCTATGTTTAGGCTATTAGGGTCTCATAATTCAACTCTGACTTAAGTCTTCTAGAAGTTATTAATTAAAAACGAATTTGTTATATTTTAAAGTCTAATTTATTGTTTTGGGACTTAACGAACAATTTAAGCCAATAAAGCTACTTAATTACTTTAATTAAATCTCATAGTTAGTCACTTAGGCCCAATTCAATTAAATAAACCTAATTCCTTTAAATTAAGCGCAAGACTAATTAAGTAAGGGTCAAACAATAGATTATGCTTTGATGTGTAATCATACAAGGTCTTCATAAAATAGCTTAATTAAAATACATATATAGTAAGTATAAAAGTATTTTAAGAATATAGTTCATACTAGATTCCTATTAATTTACTATTATACCCTTATTAATAAAACAGTTTTCTATTTATGATTTTTTAGGCTTGTTACATATATTTATTTATTATATCTGCATACTATCATGATATTAATGTGATAACTTTTATAGAATTACTAAATGACTTGTTATGAATGTCATGAAGGATTCTATTTATATGATTGAATGTTATTTATGATATAACATGGCTATATGCAAATAATGAGTGTTATGCATAAGATAACGTGATTATCTGATAACATGAATACCTGATTGCTCTGTGTATGTTTATGTGTGAAGGACTACTTGTTAGTTTGCATTTACTAGTTGTGAGCTAATCCTTCATTGGGATTAATATTTCAGGTCCTCCACGTGATCCGGCGATGATATGACAAGGCATGGCATTGGACTTCCTGGTGGTTTGTTATAGCAGTTTGATTTATAAATTGCTAGCTAGGTTCTATTTGATTAGAACCATTTCTTATATTTTATTTTTTTTATTTATTTGATTAGAAAGGTTTTTGTTAACTCGTATTTTTTAGTTAATCTTCCACTATACTATTTTATTTAGGTGTATTAGCTCCACCGCACATTCTGTGCCAGGGAATTAGTAGCCTAGTGGCCTCCTAGGGTTGGAGCCTAAGGTTGTGCTCTCGAGATTCGTGATTGCAAGTTATTAGATATAATCCGGGTTTCAGGGAAGGACAAATTGGTATCAGAGTTATTGTTTACTATTGTGGTTTAGTGCTCTATGGTTTAGCCAGGCACACTAGTCAGTCTAAGGCATAGATGGTGAGTGAGAATTAGGTTGTTCTTGTGTTCTTGAAGTCCTTCCTTCGTCTCATCTTGTGGATCTGTGTTGCAACAGTAAGTATTAAGTATTTCAATAATTGCATAACTTTTTAATTGTTGATTTCTTATTGAATGCTTGTTGTTTGTTTCTCTATTGGTATATTGGATGGTTGGTAGAGCTAGGTGTAGTTCTTCGCAGGTGAGTGGCAGTGATGACGCTGGTTCTGCCGATCAGTTTTCTGATGTTCACCGTATTCTGGGTGAGATGGTTGCAGTATTGCAGTAGGAGCGGGATATGAGGATGGAGGTTCAAGTCCAGGCTACTCAGCCAACACGAATAGTATCGCTAGTTCTAGTTGTACCTCCAATTGTGAAACCTAGGCGTTGCATCGACCAATTCAAGAGGTTGACTCCCCCGTCTTTTAGTGGTTTCAAAGTACCACCAGTGGCTCAGTAGTGGATTGACATGATTGTCAAGACGTTTGAGGCATGGTTTGTCCTGAGGAGGAGAGGGTGCGTCTGGTGACCTTAGTGCTGGAGGGTGAGGTGTATCATTGGTGGAAGATAGAATAAGTGGAGCTGGGTGATGTTTCTGTCACATGGGAGCATTTTCAGGAGTTATTCTTCGAGAGGTTCTTTTTAGAGAATTACAGAGATGAGTAGGTGACTGAGTTCATACACTTGTAGTAGGGCTTGTTTTCTGTCGGAGCGTATGTGGAGCAATTCATTGAGTTGATGTGGTTTACTCCTCACATTGTGGCTACTGAGGATCACAAGGAGAAGAAATTTCTTGTGGGTTTGAAGACTGTGATCAGAAGCAAGTTGGTTATTCTCAGTTTGAAGTGATTTTTTGAAGTCTTGGACAAAGCCAAGAGAGTGGAGCGAAAGACCGAGCTTTTCTTTATGGAGCGTGATAAGCAGAAGTCAAAGGGAAAGAGTGCTATGCATCCCACTTCATCCCAACAGCAGAGTTCGCATCGTGGTGGTAATGGGAAGAGTCAAAGAACCCATTATCAACAGCACAGACCAGCAGTTACTCATGCAATGCCGTTTACATCTCGTCCAGTGCCAGTTCTAGTGCAGCAGGGCCAAGGACCAAATGTAATAACCCAAAAATTTTGAAAATTTAAAAAAAAAAAAAAAAAGAAGGTATTTTGGTCATTTAACTAGTCAACCAGGGTAAATCAGTAAAATTTGCTAGAAGAGAGTAGAGCATTGCATGATCAAACCCCAAACTTAAATTTAAGTTGTGAAACCTTAAGAGTTGATTAAAATCCACAATTAAGTGAAGACTCATTTGAACCCTAACAAAACAAACCCTTAACTTACTAAGAGATTATAAAGAGGACCCTTGTCTCATAAGAACCCTAATTTTTTAAAATTGAGGAGAGGGAGAGACCTTGGAGCATGGAAGAGGGGAATTCATCACCAAAGGCCAAGGAAGAGGACTTGGAGCATCAAAGATCAAAGGAGGCGTGATAACACAAGATCGAGCACGAGGAATCCACGTCTTCAATGAACATAAGGCGAGTAAACTTTCAATATCTTGGGTATTTGGGCAAAAACCCAAATACCGATTTTATGTATGAGTATTTGGCATTAAATATAGTAGAAAGGAATAATTAGTATGTTGAATTAAGTATCATGCCTAGCATTAACATGGAAGTTTGGAATTTAAACAAAAACTTAAACTAGGGTTCATATCTTATTTAGAACAAGTGAATACATTGTTTTAATGCATAAATTGTTTAGAGTGTGTTAATTTATGTTTTAGAACATCTTTAGTATGATTTTTAGACCCATTTAGGGTGTGGAATGATCTAGGAGTGGAATGGGGAAGAATGGCAGAAAAACCAATTCGCAAGCGTTCTGTCGGGGGGGCTGCCGGTCCACTGGCAAGCCCACCAACAGGGTCCTATTCACTTACATTGTGCCCATTGACAGGCCGTCGGTCCACCGGAAAGGCCATCAACCGGAACTTATTGATTGACCCAGGGGGAGAGCTCAGTCCACCGGTGAGGTTCATCGACCCCGTCGGCAGGCTGTCGGTCCACCAGTAAGGCCACCGACAGGGGGTAATTTCTAAGGGTGCACGTACCCGTCGGCAGGCTCCATCGGCCCACCGACGAGGTCACTAACAGGGGTTAGTTTAGGGGGATTTCAAGGGGGAACCTTGGAGAACTGAAGTGGACTACCTCCACTGACCAATCCACCGACGAGCCACCGATGGGTGATGTGTTAGTGTGAGTGTTTGGGAGACAGGGGGAGACCAGCCTACCGACCAGACCTGTTATAGGAGTTTTAGTTGTGCTTCTTGAGTGAAGCCTAGAGGGTTATGTAGTGGAGTTGTCTAGAGTTTGGGAGTGAGTGGTTACTAGTTGAGTACCAGTCCTATGACAATAGGACCACTTAGTATAGTGGGAAAGAAGTGAGATAGTTTGGGTTCACTGTAAGAACCTGAAAAATTTTAAACAAAGTACTTTTAAAACCAAAGGTAAAATAGTAACTTAATAGAAACTCTAAGTTTATATATTAATAACTCATTATTATTAATCTTGGAATTTATGAAAACAAAATCAGATTCAATATAAGTAAATTTCGAAAATATAGTAAGTGACTAAAACTGGACTTAGTCAACAATATTGACTTAGATGACTAGGAATGAGCTATAAAATAGTAAGACACATTAAAATAGCAAGGTAAGGTGATTCCTTTAGACCCAAGACAACTAATGCACTCAATAAGTAACTTCTAAAAGCATGACAAACTAAATAATAACTTAGAAACCTGATTTCTAATAAGAATAGAAACCAAATCAACTAAAATAGCAATTTCTAAATACACTACAACCCCAACCCTACAAGCTTATAAAAGTAAGAACAACTAGGTGATTGAAACTCAAGGAACCAACCAGAATTGTGGGGAACATTAGAAGAAAGGGGAAGAACATTAGGAACCCAGAAAAGAGAAAGAAATCAAATCCTAGAAGCTCCGTACGGAAATTAATGTGAGTTTTCTTTCAAAGTCTTGTGTATTTACTTCTATTCTAATGTTATGCCATGGGGGAAATCCTTGTATGATTGTGTTAACCCTTTCCCCATGTTCGTATAGGTAAAACTCAGGAAGATTTCAAATTAAAGTTCTATAAATTGTGTAGTTATGTAGAATAAGTTAGAAACCAAAAACCTTGACTTGGAGCCCAAGAAAGAAGAAGATGCATATGTAGACCAAACCCCTAGACCTAATGCATGAATTTGAAGCTACCTTATATGGTAATAGACCTTTGGGAGAAATCCCAACTCAAATATGAAAAGATTGAGATTCGGTAGCCTATTCGGCATACCGAATGACCTGCCGAGCTGCACAGGTGCACAAACAGCACACTGGCTGAGCTGTGGAGCCATATTCGGTATACCGAGAGGAGTCTGCCGAGCCCAAAATTGGAGGTGATGAAAATCATCAAATGACCTAATTAGACCTTCCCCGATCTACGTCCAAAGTTTGAGGAACTTTGACACACTTTGAGGATTTTCGGTATCCCCTAACCCCGCCGAATGACCTGCCGAAATCCCAATATGATCCTTTTTGAGATGTTGGACTTTGGACACCTGTAAAACACTAAACCTAGATGATTAGTTGTGTTCTCAAGCACTGGGGATGTATCTATGACGATTTAACCTTCCATACATAAGATCTAGACTTTCAGGACTTGCCTGGCAATATAAGGTTTTGAGATAATTAGGGAATCAACCCCACAACCTTTCTATTAGTCTTAGTTACCCATTATATGTATGCCTAGATGTTGTATATATTGTAGGAACTTATTAATGCGATGTTGTGATCATGTAAGTGATTTGGAGATACCCAGTATCCTTGATATTAGAATTTGCATAAGACTATCATTGGATTGAATGCCTCATTTAATAAAGCTTAATACATATTCATACTACTTATACCATGCTCATTATGCCTAGGTAAGAATTCTTAGTACACATATGTGGTTATGTCATTATGTGCCTATATAGCTTAGAATCATGGGAATGTGTTTCATGTGCCTGTTGAATTGAATATATGTCTATGAATCATGTGCATGCACTGGATTAATTAAGGGATCTGAATCTATGAGATGCATATTGATTTCCTTGCTGAGATGGCTTTGTCTAACTCCCCCTTGTGACACCCATGGGTTTAGACCAATGAAAGAGACTATTGTTTTATTGACCATTGATGTCCTATGTTTGGATTATGCATTGTTTTCACCAAGGTGAGAGAGAACTTATTGTTGATATGCCTCAAAATACTTGTGGTAAGATGATAGGTGAAGGAAAGTTCACCATGGTGATGCCCAATAGCTGAATCATAAGTTCTCTCTATTGGTTATTCTAATAAGTATGATTCTTTGAGGAGATTTCACATTTATGATACCTTGGATATTTTTCCTTGATCAAAAATAAGTGGGCGGATTGTGCCCTCTGGGTCGAAGCCCCTAGAAACTATGTTGCACACATAGAATAATTCACTATCATGGCCTTGTATGAAGGGGATGGAATTCACATTGGTGAGACATCTTGGATAGTTGTGATTGGATCAGGTGGGAACATACTATATTTGAATGCTAAACATCACAATTGCATTATCATGTCTTTGTTGATATTATTATGATTTATCTTGTGTATGATACACTTGATCTAATTATCATATAGAATTAGGCATTTAAATTCTCGAAGTTGACCATTGATACACAAATCAAAAGTGAGTTTAGGGAGAGAATGAAATATTGATTGAGGACTGTTCATATTCATCTTTATTCACATATTTTACAGATTCTACTTTCATTAATTATATTATCTTGTGCCTTCTCATAACATTGGGATATGAGTAAATATCTTGCTTTGAAGGTCTACTCACCCGGGCTTTCCAACTTATGTTTGTTGAATTCATATTTTTCAGGAAATGAATTGGAGACTAGTATGAAGGGGAGAGATTTGGAAAAGGGGATAAAGGACCAGAAAATTAGATGATAAGGCTTATGTAATTAGATGTAGATGTTTTCTTCCAGTTTCATATAAATGATAATCTGTACTTTTACGTAATCATTTATTAGAACTATTAAAATTCCTTCCGCTTATACTTAAATGTTACTTTCCACTCCCATAGGGATATGGGGTGAGAGTTGCAACTTAAATTTGGGGACTCCTTTGAGATTTTCAAGTTTAGGATGTGATATTCACGTAGAATTGAGTATGGTATGGGATCAATTGAGACCAGTATGAGATTAAGTGGTAATGATATGAAGTTCAGAGGGACCTACATGAAGTTGCAGGATGTAATGGGAGATTAGGTACTCGTGATTACCCTAATGATACTTAAGGAATCAATCAACTTAGAAGGTAAAGCCTCAACCCAATGCAATGAAGAAAATAAAATTAATGAGATAAACTTGTATATAACTTCTGAATGCGAGAGAGAACAGTAATAAGATGTAAAGGCTAAGGCCTGACCCACATGTGAAATACTTACAAGGATGAGTTGTAAGTAGATATCAATTACATATAAGGAGGTAAATGAATATAATACGCATGTGATGTGAACTATACATAAAGTATAATGATATAGTATGTGTGCTTAAGAATAAGCAAAGGCAAGATAATGATAGGTAAATGATAACCTCGACTGTAAGGAATCATTAGAATAGTGATGTTTAATGTCTATAATAATATATAGATTAAATGAGAATATGAATGGTGTTTATGATTATTAATACGCATAAGGCATAGTAGTGTGTTGTCAAGGCAAATGATGCCTTGAAAGTGCTTGGTGGTAATTGTTCATTTATCTATGAATAATATGGTATATGCAAAAGAGGGACTTGTGTGTGATTTCAAGTTATGTGGTAATATGGAAGTGCGAATTCATGATGTATGATGATCTGAATGGTTGTAGATGCTTTTGTAATGGCTTGTTTTCTATTTATTGCATTTAGTTAAAGTTAGTTGAATTAGAATAACTATCGGTATTGCATATTGACTTCACGGTCTGGGTGACCATTTGTGACTCAACTCTAGAATGAGTTGGAATTAATAATGAATATGATAATGAGAATGCCCCAAAGAGAGGCAAGATGGGGAAGTTCTATGTGATGCCCCAGATTGCCCAATAGAGGCAAGATGAGGGTGAGGACCAAAGTTGTCCAACATGCCCAAATGTTTATTGTATTATTTATCTATTGGATGTTGTGAATTGTATGTGCCATAGGGGAAGTTCTATGTGATGCCTTGGATATATCCACAAGGGAAGTTCTATGTGATGCCCGGATATATTCCTGTGATAAAAAAGAACTTTGGGACAAGAGCATCCCATGGGTTGAGAAACCCTAAAACTGTGGTGTACACACAGAATCCCCTAGAGTGCCTTAGCCAAAATTGGTGCATATAGTCTATGTGACATATGTGGCAGCAGTGGGGATCGAGCGTGAGCATTCAGTGGTCATAACAGCAATAGTGTGCAGTAACATATCATTTGTTTGTGATTGGATGGTGATTTGTGAAAAAGGGAGAGCTTCCATAGGTCTTCTTAAAATATTGGATTAGTTTCTTTATATTTATCAGATCTTTATTTCTAGGTTTTACATATAAGAAATAGAGGAAGGATTTCATAATCGCGCACAATAATTCATCCATGTTATAACACGTGCTTAGGCATAAATACACAAGAAATTGAAAGGTAAACTCACATGAACTACAGAATTCTATTTTTGATTCTTCTTCTTCACTTGATTTTCTAGGCTTCTAGGGTTTAGAGATGCTAGATCTCTTCATCCAAAGGTTCGTCACATTTTATTTTCTTTTCCTAGGTTTAGATTGACCTAAAATTATTATATTTATAATATTAGGTGTTAGAAAAAACCTATAGTCCTAGTACAGCTAGTATATTTCTATTTTTGGCTATTAGAGACTCCTAGTTCAACTATAACTCATGTTTTCTAAAACCTATTACTTTCAAACGAATTTCCAATATATTTAAAGTCTAATTTATCGGTTTGGGCCTTGAGAAAACTACTTAAACCCATTAAGCTACTTAATTAATTTAATTAAATGCAAATATTAGTTTTTATTTACTCTTTGATACCATACATGAGAAACAAACATTTATTCACACCCTTGTTTTTAGGGAAAAAAAAAAGGGAAAATTGCTTATCAGTACTATTTTAGGTAACTTATTGTCAAAAAGTATATTGACCAAAACAATTCACCCGTCAAGATGAGGCCAAAATATTTGCCTTTTGGTCCTCTGCCATATGCAAAGGATCTGTTGGGTAACAAAGATAGCATTTTATTTTTGAAAAAAAAAAAGCAAATACCCAAATCGCCCTTACCCTCTCTCTCTCTTTCTAACTCTCTCTCGCTCACTTACATTCTCTCTCTCCATCACTCTTTCTCTCTCCACCCTACCACCACCACTACCACCACAACCACCACCACCAACACCACTAACTATAGGTGGTGCATCCTTGAACAACCTAGTGTACATGTCTTGCAAATTTGGTTGTGTAAGGATGCACCACCAACTGTGCAAGGATGCACCACTAACTATGCATGCCTTGCACCACTTAGTGGTGCATCCTTGCACATTTTATGGTGCAGCCCTTGCACCACCTCCACCCCCACCACCCACCACCACCACCACCTATATGTGGTGCAAGGCATGCGCACTTAGTGGTGTGCAACCCTTGCTCCACCCCCAGCACCATCCTTGCACACTTAGTGGCGGTGGTAGTGGGATGATTGTGGTGGTTGTGGTGGTGGGTGGTGGTGATGGTGGTGGTGGTGGGGTGGTAGTGGTGGTGGTGAGGATGGTGTGGGGCGGTGGTAGTGGTGGTGGTGGTAGGGTGGAGAGAGAGAGAGAGAGAGAGAGAGAGAGAGAGAATGTGCCACGCCCCAGATCCCGGTGACTCAAATCCCAAGGTGGGATGGCACGGATCACGATGTGAGACCTTCGGGATCTATTGCTAGACCGCGGATTGTCATATCACAACCCAAGATAACAACTAAGGTGAAACTAAATCTTATTTTATTCAATAACAACTTTCAAAGTGCGCGGAAGTAAATACAATAACTGATAATTCAACTGCTTCATACGAGCCT
>JAUPMG010030252.1:0-14710 GCA_031762675.1 Pachysandra terminalis | reverse complement strand
CAAACTAAAATAATAGGGTTAATATGTAATTAATAAAAATATAGGGGTTAATTTAAAATTTTAGTAAGTTAGCTACAAGTTTGACTTTGACTGATTGTGATTGGTGGGCTGAACTGTAGGGAACTAAGTGCATCACACACAATCATAACTCTTTAAGTTATAATGTGTGGCTAGGATCTCGTAGGAACACTAAATCTATTTTAATGGCTAGGAGTAATTAGAAAATTAAAACTAATCCTAATCTAATAAGGATTAAGTTAGATTAGGAGTAATGATTAGTTCATCTAGAACTAGGATACTTCATCTAAAAGTTAGAATTAATCTAATCTAAGGGTAGAGAATTAAGGATAATCCGAGTTAGATAAGGACTCCTAGATAAATAACAACTCATAATAAAAACTATAAGAACACTAGTGTTGAACGTATGACCCAAAATTCAAAGGGAGAGAGAGAAGAAGAAGAAGGGATAGCAGCTGGAACTTAGAGTTGCAAAAGTTTGAGCTTGAAGAAGAAAAAGAAAACAACACCAATCAATATACGAGGTAAGTATTCGGATTAAATTTTATTTTCGATATGAACTAGGTGTATACGTCATATTCATTGAGTATGACATAGCACAATCAATATAATTCTATATCTTCAACTCCTTCATGAAAACATGATAAAGACATAAATATTTCTGGGTTTTAATACCATACAAGTATCAAGGTGAGTTAAGTGAGTAAAATATGATGTAAACTATGGGTTTTGTTCAAAATCGAATTTTATGGTGTGTGTTTTGATGAAAAATGGCCAAAAGAAGTTTTAAAATTCAAAAGCATGATGTTCTAGGCCTGTCTCGAGCGTCAGCTGACCAAACGACTAGCCGTGTGGGCAGCCAACGGCTCTTGGGCCAGGTCGGCAGACCAAACGGCTAGCCGTTTTCCTTCTGGGTTGTTCGGCTACCAAGCAGCTAGCCGCATGGTCAGCCGAAACCGCAGGGCTTGTTTTGGGCTACTGCCCAAGCAGCCGTTTCCTAGTGCGGCTAGCCGCAAGGCAACTAACCCACTGTGCCTTTTATTTTTGGTCCCTGCTTGAGTAGCCGAGGGGTAACGGCTAGCCGCTAAGGTAGCCGACCACCCTGACTGCTAGGTAACGGCTAGCCGAAATTTGTGAAGTGTCTCCGATTGATTTGAAATTTGCAGGCTTGTAATATACTCTAATTAGACCATATGCGGTGTTGGAATTGATTATTATTGAATATTTTGCATATGTGACCTTTTGAAGAAGATTTGCTATGTATGCCCAACGGGTGAATTTTTGAATTGGTTAGTTATGGCTCCAGAACTTATTATGAACATATTTTATATTTCAAAATACATCTGCACATGTACACAAATTGCTTGATTAGCTAATGTGCACAATTCACTTGCACAACATATGCCTATGGAGCATAATGACATTTTTTGGGTCTAATGCCTTGACTTGACCCCATAATTCCATATTGCTGGATTTTATGGCTTTCATGAGTGTTATTATAATCTGGGAATTATAATATTTGCGAGGAAGTCCAGGATGGACTGCTATTTTTTTTACACCCAAGGTGAGGGATAGGCCTTGTATGGGGGTCCCAAGAGACTTGTGGTACGATGATAGGTGAGGGAGTGATCGGCTAATGTATGGTTCAAAAAGGAAGTTTTGGGTGATGCCTTGGGATGAGTCCCCATGATCGGATATAAGTGGGGATTGTGCCCTCAAGGTCGCAGCCCATAGAAACTATGATGCGCACATAGAATAATTCATTATCACAGCCTTGTATTAAGGGGATGGAATTCACATTGGTGGGACATCTTGGGAATTGGATTTGATCGGGTGTGGAACATACACTACTCGAATGCAAAACAGCATGCATATTACATTCATGTGATTGTTCTTAGATCACATGTGGTGATTATATCTGTTTATGTGCACAGCATGCATCGCATTCATTAAAAATTGAACCAGCATATCATATTGCATTACACATCACATCACATTGCATCATTATCATTATCATAGCATATCAATATTTGCATATAGTAACTATTATGTTTTTGTCTATGCATTACCATTGGAGAGTGGCATTGTCCCTACTTCAATCTTAAATAATATTTAATTTGTTTATTTACTAAGCTAAGTGCGGCTAACGCTTTCGAGTATAACATATTCAGGACCTATAGATGGTGGACAGCATGACTATGATGATCAAGATGGAAGACAAGGCTATGACGAAGGCCTTAGTTTTGATTAGAATGTTGTTTGATGATTTTAGTAGACTTTGTAGTAGAACTTATTAGATTTTATGTTTTTATTTGATTTTCATTAGTTAGGATCAGATTTGAGTAGTTTAATAGGGATTTGATTGAAGCATGAGACTTGGAGTATTTTATTTTATCTCTGTTGTTATGATTGTTTGGATTGGATATTATTCTTAATGAAATCATTTTCCAGAACTTTATTTTATAATTATCTTACTCAATTCAATGGTTTGGCAATGTATTGACTACCACTCCCATTTAGAATGGAGTGAGAGTTATATTTCAAATCTTTAAGGAATCCAATGAGATCTCTAGGTTTTGGGATGTGACAATTGCACTTTCTCTATTTTCTCTTAGCCATTGATGCCAAAATGGCAATTAATGATAGGAAGTGCGTGGATATAATTGCCAAAGAAGAGTTGATTAACATTATTTTACCCCATTTAGAAAAACAATCCCTCTTCCGTGACACCAACTTCTATTCCATCCTTTCCACAATCAGATTCCACCCCACTGCAACTTGAATGCTGCACCTAAAGGAAGCCATAAATACACACTAGGAAATTCACCAATCCTGCACACCAAGACCACCAAGGTTTTTTTTTTTTTTATCATTCACCAAGACCACCAAGTTACCCAAGATTCCCCAAATAATTGTCTTTTTGAACTGACTATTGACTAGTAACTCTACCTAAAACAGAAGTGCAAGTTATCTATTACAATGCAGCTCGATGAAACCATCAGAACCTAAAGGGACATGAGGATGACTTAGCACCTGCACAATCATGACAGCTAATCATGAATATTGGCAAGTGTGGCCTGACTTTCTAATTTCAGATAGTCACGTCTCAACAGCCAATTCAACATATATATGACTAACCTCAGGTTAGTAATTAGGTACCCATTCATAGCTTTTGGCTGCATAATAAGAGAGATGCCTGTGGCTGAAAACCTCATCAAAGATGGCAAACATTTTTTTTCACAAAAGGACACAAGGAAAAGAAAAAGAAAAAGAAAGAAAGCGGTTTGTGGATTAGAATGGCCATCATTCTTCAATCCCCCCTGAACCAAACAGTTACGTAAGCTCTTATATAGAACCGGATAAAGTTATCCCTGCAGCCAAACATGATCCTTGATTTCAGCATTAGCTCCAAGACTGACGACAAAAGACAACTTTAGCATTAGTTGCAGGCTGTAGATTTGAGTGTGACGATTACTGTCAAATGGACAATTGAAACTAAACAAGGAGAATGTTCATCTACAAAATCCAAATATGAAGAAGAGAAAAACTGTAATGTATAGATTACACATTACTTGGATAGGCTCCTCAGATGGATGAGGAACAGCCAAAGGTTGGACCATCAGTGCTAGCATCATGCTAGATGTTGTCAAAAGGTCATCAGTGCATGGAATCTGTTGAAAGAAACCAATAACAATATCAATAAAATCATGAACTTTTTTTAAGAAATATGAATCCAATAGTCTGCAAAGACATTATCTACGTAACAAAAGACGTTAAATATTTAAACCCTTATAAATTACCTGATTAATGGTACACCTCATGTAACGAGGACTGCAATTACCAGTGTCCTTGACAATGTAGTCACTAATAACAGCCTTCACAAAAGCAATAGTTAACTCTACTAAGCAAAAACAATAATAGAACAAAAAATAGTTCCTATACCTATCAGAGTCCAATGCAATGCCATGCCATGCATAAGTGAGAAAATTTAATAGCTGGCAAATAAGGTCTAGGGCTATCTACACATAAATCATACATATCTCAAGTTGTATAAACCATATTCTCTCTCTTTATTATGGTAATGGATGAATAGTGTGCCGGAGGAGGGTTGGCCTGATTGCCTTGACGAGTCTCGTACATAATGACTGAGGAACTTGGCATGGGGTGAGGGATTTGATTAGGGTCAGTTTCTGATGACCCTACCACAGGAGCTCCAGCTGCTGGAAAGTGACCTGTTGCAGGCAGTACAGTTGTTACAGATTGAGCTGGAGGGGGGTGCATTCCAAACATTCTAGGTGGTTGCATAGTACCAGGAAGTGGTGGAGCCACCTAAAAGCAATCACAAATTTGTAAATCCGAATTTAAGTAGGATAAAGAAAGGATGTATAATTAACTTGAGATACAGGTTTAAATATTTAAAAGGTTAGAAACAGTCACGCTATAGACATTATGCAAAACAGTATAAGCAGTCCATTTTTCTCATTCTACCGAACTAAAAAATGGAATAACACATCATAGATAAGATTGCAAAACCAGCCGGGCTGGGTCAGGCTTATGTATTCTAGCCCACCCCACTCTAATTTTCTGGGTCCAAACCCAGCTAGCCAAAACATTTTAGGTTCAGGGCCAGGCCAATCTGGCCCATAATTTAGCAAGCTCAAACATGGTAAATTATAATAATTTCCCTATTGCACAAAAGTGTTGGGTTGGAACAGTGGCTCAAAATGCTACCTTTTCAACTAGATTGCAGGTTCAAGTATTTCCCGTTGCTGTTTAAGTCTAAATTCTGTATAATCATTGCCCTATTAGACAGACATTCATGTCTCAACAAACCTGAGTTTCGAACTGAAATTATATCATATGTAAATAATAAAATGTATATGTTTGAGCTTAGGCCTAGCCCCTCGTACTGGACCACGGTAAGCCCAAAACCAGCCTACCAAAACCTAAATATGAGCACACACATAGCATAGACATTGAAACCTTGGGTGCAACTCCCATAACTCAACCTGAGTCTGTCAGGGCTTAAGCAAGCTCACTGAAATTAGTAGCCCTAATTATAAATAAAATGGACCATGGAAGAGGATTCATGCCGTGGAACCCAGATAGCCAGGTCAAAGCATAGGTGATATGATGATGATGGTAGTATTAAATTCTAATCCATGCCAAGTCTGGTAAACCAAGCTATTCAAATAGTTTGAGGTTTTGAATCACCCTTGGTCCACTTGTCTTACAGCTCATTGAGCTATTTTAGCTCATTTAGATGGTAGTTCTTTAAAAACATTGCTCAAGGAAAAATCCCTTAACTCACTAGGGCTAGGATTTTTTAAAACCTCTGGCCTACAAAGCATTTCATGTATCCCTTTTCTTCATATTTCATCAATACTACATGGATTTGAATCAATGGGATTCCATAAACAAGTAGCTAATGATTGACTGAAGACCAAACTAAGTTAGTGGCTAACAATTGACAGAAGATCAATATAAGTCATTTTCATTACGATCAATCAATGTGTCATGGCTATGAGACTTAAGCTTCTTTTCCAATTAACAAAACCCAAATGCTCATACCTTGGTTAAATATTTTACTTGTAAAATTTAAAATTGGTAATCAAAATTTGGTAGTTTGAACCTTTTATTTTGAACTTTTAACTATTATTAAGTTGAAATAACACTGACGCGTCATATATGAAAACTACATTATTTAAACTTCTGAAAATCACACTTTGCACCAAAACAATCCATGGCTTCATGCCTATTTTAAATACTTGTCATGGGTAATCCAGTTGATATTTTGATCTTGTAACTCTTTTTTTTCTTTTGCAACTTTTTTTAAACCTCGTGTTTCTGACAAATCATTAATAATACATTTTGAAGCGTAAACTTCATCTAACTTATGATTGTAAGAAATTGCAAATTTCACAAAACTACTCAAAGGGGTAAAACTTGATCGATAGACGACAAATTTTATTTAAATGTATCTAGTGCCAGAACTCCTGTTGTGAATAGGTCTTTCCCCTCTTGTCTTGCAAGTGTTAGTATACCTTCCTCCTCCATACTGATCGCTTCCAATTTATTTTCCTTTGAAGTGAGTGTGTATATGCATACGTGTTTTCTCGGTGCCTGTATACAGGATGGTCTTGCATCTAAGTGCTCAAACATCAATAAGCACCTGATTTAGGACACATAGCATGTTACTACAAAAAAGGTTCAAGACCCACCATCTGATACCCACATAGAGAACACGTGCAAAAATAAAATAAAACAATATAAAAATAAAAAAAATGATGAGGTGATTTTATCCATCAAGTTTTCAGAACACTTTTCAGAACTTTAAAAAATAAAAAATAAAAAAATTACAATGTCTAAACAAACTAGATAAAATCAAGTGGCTAAGCTAAACCATCCTATCAAGATGATTTTTGGTACGTCTGATCCATTCTTTGTGTGAGCAAGGTTTTTAATGTGGATTTCAGATGAAATACTGCACTTTTAGGATACAAAAGAAACATTTGGTAGGTTATTTCAAAGGAATTTTCTCCTTTTGGATAGAAAAGGAACACTTTGTAGGTTATTTCAAAGGAATTTTCTTCGCAATATTCTTGTAAAAAAATTGGAAGGAAATCTTTGGGGCCCTTCGAAATTAAATTTTGCAACATTTTAAGGAATTAAAAACCATGCAGACCAATCAAATGATGGGTCCAGATCCTTTCAAATTCATCCATGTATGCTATTTGTCCATATGGAGATATGAGTACTTTCAACATCTGCCCTATATATAGGTGTTTATGCATGAATGTGTGCACATATACATATAAATATAGAGGCAGGGATCAATGTTCAAAATTTTAATTTACAGGGAAATTTGGCACCTTTTGAATAGGAAAATTTTAGGGTAAGTTTCAAGGGAAATGTTGATACTTCACAAAATTTTCAATATGAAAATAGATTCAAGATAAGGAAAACATCATCTAAGGAAAATTTAAAGGAAAAACTTCAGCTAAATTTGAGAGAAAACTAAAACCATGGAACAGGTTTTATTGCTGAGACGCATTTGATTTAGGAACATAGTGTGATACAGATTTTGCACAAGGCATATGATTTTGCACAAGGTATGTGATTTGACAAACGCCACTAGACCATGTGTATTTTAACATGGTCCACTTCAAATACTACACTTCATCCCCTAATACATTCGCCACATAGCAAAAAAGTGTTCCCTAAATCTAATGTGTAGATATGAAAAATGGTAAGAGTAGATAGCCCAATAATAGACCGCCACGTGTCAGGACTATGACCGACACGTAGCAAGATCCCCATTGATACCCATGGGTATAACCCTTGGGAATTTCCTGTGGAAGAACCTCGGTCGGTTCGGGGAATCAGTTCAAAGAAAGTACGACCGAGACATAGATATAGGGAAAAGGTAGTGCGCTACCACGATGACCCTTTATCACATAAATCATAGGATGATCAATACTACAATATGTAATGAAACTAATATCAACAGGTACTTTACAGCAATACATACCTCCGTTTACAGCGATGCTCGACAACGTTGAAGGTGATACTACCTCCGTCTAGAGCGAGACTCAATGACGTTGAAGGCAATACTACCTCCGTCTAGAGCGATGCTCAACGACGTTAAAGGCGATACTACCTCTTCGTCTAGAGCAAGGATCAACGACGTTGAAGGCGATACTACCTCCGTCTAGAGTGATGCTCGACGACGTTGAAGGCCATACTACCTCCGCCTAGAGCGAGGCTCAACAACGATGAAGGCGATACTACCTCCGTCTAGAGCGATGCTCAACGACGTTGAAGGCAATACCACCTCCGTCTAAAGCGATGCTCGACAACGTTGAAGGCGATACTAACTCCGTCTAGAGCGAGGCTTGACGACGTTGAAGGCGATACTACCTCTGTCTAGAGCGATGCTTGACGACGTTGAAAGCAATACTACCTCCGTCTAAAGCGATGCTCAACAACGTTGAAGGCGATACTACCTCCGTCTAGAACAAGGCTCAACGACGTTGAAGGCGATACTACCTCCGTCTAGAGCGATGCTCAACGACGTTGAAGGCGATACTACCTCCGTCTAGAGCGATGCTCAACGACGTTGAAAGCGATACTACCTCCGTTTAGAGAGATGCTCAACGACGTTGAAGGCAACACTACCTCCGTCTAGAGAGATGCTCAACGACGTTGAAGGCAGTACTACCTCCGTCTAGAGCAATGATCAACAATATTGAAGGCAATACTACCTCTGTCTAGAGTGATGCTCAACGACGTGGAAGGTGACGCATACATTGCAGCATGACGATACTACCTCCATTTAGAGCGATGCTTAACAACGTTGAAGATGATACTACCTCCATCTAGAGCAACGCTCAACGACGTAGAAGGAACACCTCCGTCTAAAGAGAACCTCAATGACGTAGAAGAAACGCCTCCGTCTAGAGGAAACCTCGACGACGTAGAAGGTCACACAGTCTCAAAAGTACTAAGGTTCGAGAACCTCGAAAGTACTAAGACTAATAGCCTCGATGGTGCCAAGACTAGACAGTCTCGATGACGCCAAGGCTAAAATAGCTTTCATTACCACGAATATCTATTGATCGCCAACGCCCATATCGAGGAGTCATGAGCGTGACATACAGGGGGACTAGCCAATCTCTTGACATGTCATGAACTACATGCCGTATCACGGTTCTCAGTGGCAAACCTGTAATTATCCAAACGACTTGTTATTGGTCCACCTAAGAGACTGGGGTATACAATATGTACTAACCCAGGTGAACGTTTTAACCACAGTCAGAAACGGTTGTTGGGAACTCTAACTACAGTTAACGTTTCTCCAAAACTCTATAAATAGAGGCTGAAAGCAGAGGATGAAAAATGGGATGAGAAATCACAAAGGAGAAGACCTCTGTCAAAATCACCAAACCTTGAACTACGTCTGACTTGATCCCTGTTTGGGTACGTAGGTAGCCTACAAAAGGTTCAGTCATCATAATCTCAATAGAGCCCTAGGGGTTGGAGAAGCTCCAACACCTTGACCCATTATCTCCCTTAGCTTGATTCGACCGGTGTTAGACGGTACACCAATTTGACTCTTTAGTTCTTCTAGAGGCGGGATAGGGTCACTCGTTGATTTAGGTTCCCGTCGATCAGTAATATTACTCTTGATGACTATTCACAAAACCACCCACAAAACATTCGCCACATAGCAAAAAAGTGTTCCCTAAATCTAATGTATTTCTCTTAAGGAACTCAAAAATACGAAAAACTTCAACGGCAAATATTATACATTACAAAATCCAAGAAGATTAACCACATCACTCTACCAAAAGGGTAAACTACTAGGTAGATTTTATTGATTGACCACTTCATCAATCCACGTGGTAGAAAAACCATGTCACATTAGGTAACTAAACCTCATGACATAAAGCTAAAAACCTTCTGTTATACACATATATACATGTGTGTGTACATATGAAGATCTTATAAATATATAATATATAAAGCGAAGAGGTCAGCTCGTGTAGATTGGAGCCTAACAGACCTGATCAATTTTTGCCAGATTTTTCCTAAATCATCCCTCTGGTAAAAGAAGTAGGGGCATAAGAAGTAATTAAACTTGATGGTAGTTAAATCCTAAAACAATCTATTGGTTGATACAGTTTTAAAAGAGAATTTATGGACTACTTTTAAGAAACTACTTATTATTATTTTTATTAATTTTTTTCAAAGTTAATATCTTTCAATCTATGTACCAACAACACTATACAACTATAAAAAAACAAAACCAGAACTGAATATATATATGAAGAGTCCAGTTCGTGCATACTTGAGGCCCATCGGACCTGACCCTTTTTTGTAAATTTTTTCCCCAAATTACACCTTTTAATTGGAGAAACTAAGTTGAAAGTGATTTAATTGGAAGGTAGCTAAACCTGTAAGCTATACATTAATTTCTTAAATTCAAGAAAATAAAGTAATCGCCTACATTATAGGACACTATTTATTGTTTTATCATTATTTCTATAAGTTAAGGTCTTTGGGTTTATGCATCAATTCCCAATAAAATTTGAGCAGTTGGACAATTTTCTTCAAGAATTTATAATGATATCCATTGTCATATATTTTTATTTAATTGTTCACTTGAATTCCTATAATGTTTAAAAGTTAAAATTATTAATTAAAAATTAAAAATAATAATAGATTCAGTTAAAATAAAACTCAATATTGTTCATAGCACATGACTACCAGCTAGTGTCTGCAAATGTGCGTCTATATATGTGCATGTGTAAGTATGTATATATGTATTTGTGCATGTATGGGAGTAATATCTACGTGTATGCAAGAGTAAAACCACATATGTGTGTGTGTGTGTGTGTGTGTGTGTGCGTGCATTAAAATGAAAAGTAAAAAAAATAAATTCTTTTTTTTTTTGGATCGATAACAAAGATATGATATTGATAGAAAGTGGAATGACAGAATCTTGCAGAAAGATTAGGATTACCTCCTTTATATGCACTTGAATTATTAGAAATGAACCAATTCTTCTAAAACATAAAAACTAGAGCAAATTGAATATAGCTGTACTATTAAATTATTGGCATGGACTTTAACCAAGTTTGATTGCGTAAAGTATATCCACTGTACCAACCAAACTACCAAGATGGTTCAGACAAGAATGGTGGTGATTTACATATGCAATATGAAGCATGAAAACACATAACATATCTGAAACCAACTCACCTGCCGTGGTGCATGTACAACATCTGAGATCCATATGGGGAAGCTCAAGGTTGCTGTGGAGTGCCTTGACTTGCAGATGAAAAAGGCAGTGCTGGTTGTGATGGTGGACCAGGTGGAATAGTAGCAGCTGGACGTCCAAGGAAGGGTGCATACCTGGAGCTTGGGAAGCCCTGGCTGACACCATTGCTGGTGGAGGTCCAAATGGTGATTGTTGAGTGCTGCCAACAGAAGGAAAACGGGAAGCACCAGGCAATGTCCCTGATTGAAACACAGGTTGTCCATTACTAATTGGATTCTGTGTACTCAAAGGAGGCACAACTGGACTTGCGGTCAAGGGTGTGGAGGGGAAAGCACTAGGTGGCGACACTGAACCAAAAGGTGGGGGTTGAGTAATTGGAGAACCCGATGGCCTACCAGAAGGTACATTCGGTGCCAGTGCCACCTGTGGAGAACCAGTTGGGGATGGCCCGACTCTTGGAAAGCCAAATGGTGATGGACCAGGACGAGAAATCGGATATGCACCAGGAAGTGGTGATGAAGAGGGGGCTGATGGAATAGAGGAAGGGAAAGGTGGTTGCCCAAAGGGAGGAGGCCGTATACCGGGTAGATTGGGCATTACGGGTGGGCAGTTGATTTGTAGGTTCTGCATATTTTCTGATAGATAATCCGAATTTTTCTGAACACTAGGGTTCAAGTTAGAGGGGTAAAAGCCTGGTCTTGGCATCCCATTGGGTACAGGAGATGCCATGATAACCAAAACAGACCTAGATCTCTTGATTCTTCAGTAAATCCTTATGTATTATCTGCAATTCAATAAAACATAACCTGAAATTCCGGTAAGTCCTTATATAGTCTCTACATTCATAAACCACAAACTAAATCTGAAACTGTCCAACAAAAATGAAAACAACTTTTCACAAAATTCATGACATATACGTATAAACAAAACTGCAATTCCATAAGATATAAAGAATTTCCCCAGAGCATGATCAAATCTATTCGAACGTAGAAGTTTTGAGATAGAAAGAACCAAACCTCAAATCAGACTCTCTCTCTCTCTCTCTCTCTCTCTCTCTCTCTCTCTCCCTCTGATCAACACTTCAGGCAAACAGAAAATTGAACAAATCCTGTAAGCTCCAGATGAGCCTTCAGATCTCTCCTCCAACAGAACTCACCGAAGATTTAAGTTTCGGGAGAGTCAGAAACTAGGGTTTTCGATAGAAGAAAACGAACAAATATTAGTATTTCGTCTGAAGAGTGATTGAATGTCACAGAGAAGGAAGAAGAAGAAGACAGGTCCCTTAACGAGCGGAGGACGATCCTGTTATTAAAAACGTTTCTGACGTGCGTGGCGGGATTCTGGTGTGACGCAATTTTCTGACCTGGAAGCTGAGTTGGAGAGGCTTTTTGGTCTACTTTGGCTAACCATGACATCAGTCTGCACAAGTTGGAATTACGTATTTCCCGGCAATACAACAACACGATTTATAGATAATTAGGTATTGTTTGGTTGTCATTCTGGATCAGTCTCTACTTAGTTAATTTTAAAGGTTTTTTTGTTTAAGCAAAATGTGTTTTGACTTAATATAGATGTTTTGTTCGCATGTACTAAAATGAGTTATGACGAAATTTTCTATTTTTACCTTTTAATTATAATTATTTTCATAAAATCTCTATAGCTCACAATTTTTGAACTGACTTATTAACCTATTATCCGGGCTTAACCCAATTAAATAGGCTTGGGTTTACCTATTTATTAATTGGGTTGGTTTGAGTTTAGGTTTTACCAACCCATTTGAAAATGGGTCAACTCAAACCTAACCCTCCAACTCGTTGGGTACCCATTTAGTGGTCTTTTATAAGTTTATGATTACAATTATTATTGTTTATATGTATTTTAAAACTCATTTATAAATAAAATATCTATTATTTTTTAAATAAATCATGTTTATTAGAATTTTATAATATTTAATAGAATTTAATATATCAAATGAGATCCAATTGATCCAAATCTGGCTTCAACTAGTAACAGCTCATCTCCTAATGATAAATCATGTTTATTAGAATTTTATAATATTTATTAGAATTTAATATATCAAATGAGGTCCAATTGATCCAAATCTGGCTTCGACTAATAATGGCTCATCTTCTGATGATACTCAGGATCCTAGCCTTACCACTAATAATCTTAACAGTACACCTGATTATCTATTATTAATGAACCAAATTACTTTCCGAAAATGGTTCATTTGTATCATTTTGGTTTTTAATAAGGAATTTACCTTAACCAATATAACTCAATGATTCTAATGGTATCTCTACAAGGACTTGTTTCTACTCAATATTTTGAGAAAATCACTCAAGGCCTCACAAATGAGTGGTAAAATGCAAATAAAATATAAACTCAATGAGGTTTATATTTGTAAATATGGTATTTGTTTATCACCTACCTTCTTATTAATTAAAAACATGTCCCAACAAGTTATATTAGGTACACCTTTTTTGGCATCAATTATGCTAATTGATTCTAATGATATCTCTACAACTTTAAATGGTAATAAAATTATTTTTGACTTAATTACCTTACCAATTAACAAATATATCAATTCACTAAAAGATCATATATTTTCTAAACAAAAACAAAATATTTTTCACAAGAAATTTTGTCCTTAACAATTATTGAAAAACTTAAAAAACATGAGACACAATTACAAATTGATTCAATTAAAAATCGATTTCATAATGAAGTTTGTAGTGACATTCCTAATGCTTTTTGGGATAGAAAGAGATATATTATCTCTCTTCCCTATATTACTTGCTTTAATGAGAAGCAAATTCTTACTAAAGCCAGACCCAGTCAGATGAAAGTCGACTATTTGGAATGAAGCAAATATGAAATTCAAAATCTTTTGGCTAAAAATCTTATTTTTAAAAGTCACTCCCCATGGAGTTGTACTGTCTTTTATGTTAATAAGGCTACTAAAAAAGAAAGAGGAACTCCTAGACTTGATATTAATTACAAGCCTTTGAATGATGTTCTTCAATGGGTTAGATATCTCGTTCCTAATAAAAAAGATTTACTTGATAGACTGCAATCCACAGTAATCTTTTCTAAATTTGATCTCAAATCAGGTTATTGGCAAATTCAAATTACCCCTAAAGACAGATATAAAACTGTCTGCATAGTTCCTTTTGGTCATTACCAATGGAATGTTATGCCATTTGGCCTCAAAAAGGCCTCTTCTGAGTTTCAGAACATAATGAATGAAATTTTCATTCCTTACTCCCAATTTTGCATTGCGTATATTGATGATATTCTCATATTTTCTACTCCCATTGATCAACATTTCAAACATCTTAAAATTCTTAAAGATGTCATCAAAAGAAATGGGTTGGTTCTCTCTACTCCTAAAATGAAACTTTTCCAAACTAATGTTAGATTTCTTGGTCACAAAATTTGTGAGGGAAAATTCATTATGATTGATCGGGCTATTGAATTTGCATCCAAATTCCAAAAATGTTTAAATCCTTCATCATTATAATGGTTAGACTGATTAGTGTCTTGATTAGAATCAGAAGAATAAAGAAGTAATTTACTTAATTGAAGTTTTAAATCTTCGTCGATTTTAAGATTATTTAACTTCTTTTTCGTGGTACATTTATTGGTGTAATGTCCAATTTTTTCACACTTAAAGCATTTTGCTTCTCTCAGGTTTTTAGATCAAGGTTTAGATTTCAATCTTTTAGAATAATTTTTCTTAAAAGTTTCAGGTTTATTTTTAGAAGATTTTCTTTTATAGGAATTGTAACAACCCGAAATTCAATCAGAGATTAATTAGGATTAGTAGCCAAATTAACCTACTAGTCATTTAGTTTCGAGACCAACTGAACCCTGATCACAATATGACTGATCAACTTCAGAAAAATT
>JAUPMG010030241.1:0-14711 GCA_031762675.1 Pachysandra terminalis | reverse complement strand
TTGATAACTAACAATCATCAAAAAGCTAGTAAGATACTGTACAATAAGTCCGAGGTGAAAAAGATTAAAAACAAAGGGAAACAAAAGGGAAATAAAGAAAGAAAAAGGGAACCGTAACAGCATCACTCCCCACCGTCAAACATATCCTCAGTAGATACCTCAATTTGAATTATCCATTCCGAAGCAAGAATTTTCACTTGTTCAAAGAAGTATGATATAATAAATCATTTGAATGCAACAGTTAATAACAGATGTTGATGATGCTTTGGAGTGAAGATATTAGAATTCAATCTGAGATTTAAATTTACTTTGCTCATATACTGTTAAAATACAGCATAAAAATCACTTGAAATCAAGTGTCTGGGGGAATTTTCTTGCGTGTCATGTGACACTTCCAAATAGTCCACCCTGCACATGGCAGATGCCATACATATGTATAGTTGGGTGCCCAAGGTGTCAATGACTCTTTATCTTTGGGCATTATGGTGGTGAACCCACCTGCAATAGATTGGTCCAGAGGAGTTGCCAGGTGGTTGAAATCAGGCCTTCAATGGCACCCTCCTTTGGTCCTGAATTTTAATGGAACTAAGTTTTTCTTGTGTGGCAGCTCCTTTGGGGATTGATATGTACCACATGGATTGATTACCTTGTGGCACAAAGATGTCCTTGGTGGGCTCAATCGTAGACTTCGTAGGATTTAAACATTTTATGAAAGTGGTGAGAGACCATAGGGTATAAACAGAAATATATTAGTTATGGTGATTGTTGAGTTGTGAACTAGGTTTGTACTTTGTTACCTGTTAATATTAATTCTAGAGTAAGAGCTTGAGGAACTGTTTTAATTGTAGAATATAACTTTGGCATTCATTGAGGACTAATGACATCAGTTGTTTAATAATTTGGTGGATTTTACATTCCGAAACAGTAAAGAAAATGATTAGGACTTTTATTGTGTGCACACCTTGTGTTGGCTTTTGGTTTCAAGTAATAACATAATGGTAATTTGCGCTTATTAGCTCGCTGACAGTTGTGAGATTTTACAGATTAGACTTGCAGAAGCTCAACATCAGAATACTGAGCGGGAAGATATGAGACCAGAGATATTGGAGAAGTTGGCAAAATTGGAAGGTTGGAGCAAGGAGCTAAAGCTTTTGGAGGATAAAAAAGAAGGGCTGGCATCATCATGAGTAAGTTTTATGTTGGGATGTAGTGCAGTATGTTCTCTATGGTTTGGATTCTTATCCTTGTTAATGATGGTGGTGTGACCTCATTTTCGGTTCATAGGGTCATTGAATTGGATTTCGGCCTGTCCTGCCAATAAGCTGTAACAGTTGCATAGGTCATAGTTAAAAAATAGGCTGCCTGACCATCTGATCTTATCCATATTGAGGTGGTCAACAAAGTTCTGTTGAACTGACCGCGAAAGGACAAAAGCAAAATACAGAAAAAGGTCTTCTGATAAGACTGTTGGATCATCTGGTCTACATACCTTTTGGACAATGTCAAGTGCATGATCTAGTCTATCTACTAGTTGCTTTAGATTCAGGAGTACATGTATGTGTGGTAGAAAAGGGACTCATATTGTTAATGTCCTGAGGAAGTACTGCTTTCTTCAGATTTACATCCATTAACACATCAAACTAGATTTTCGAATGGGAAAGCTTGATAATTTTTTAATAGGTTGTAAACATTAGCGAAATTAGCAATATAAAGCAGATGCCAGTCCTTAGTAATTGTTTAGAATAACCATCCTACAACTGATTCTTTCAAGAATTTCACTTGGACTCGTTAAAATCTTGGTCTTCATATAGGAACCTGTCTTAATCTACTCCTGTTTGGAAGACCAAATTTGTACTTTCTTGTATTTTTATGGTCTTGATATTTCCCCCCTCCTTCGATTTTGAGGGTTTTGGGCTAAGAAATTATGGTAATGTTTTAAACAGTTCATTCTTTTTCATTTCACTGTCGATTGTATAAATTTTTGTAGATTCTCTGAAGGAAGCTCAATACCAGGGCACTGAATGGGAATATATGAGCCGGAGCAAACAGTTAAGGTTGCAAATTTGGATGATTAAGGTAGGGAGCTAAAGCTTCTAGAGGATAAAACGGGGAACTGGCAGCATCAGGAATTGAGGTTGTGTTGGTGTGAAGAAGCTATACAGTATTATCTTTGGTTAATTCCAACCCTCATTGGGCATGGATAAACACTTGATGTAGTCTTGGACAAAGAATACCATAGGAACAGGAACCTTCAGTGCTTGTTGACCAAGGTTCTAATCGCCAAGTGTTTGCAGAGTTTGCTTTTTACATTTTCATTTTCCATGACTCACCTTTCTCCTTGACCTTGTGCATTATGGGTTTGAAGTATACCAAGTTTTAATCTATTTTTTGATATGTTGTCATTTCAGATTAGTCGCTCAAAAGTATCCTTTTACCGGATTTTACCTTTTCAAGATACCAGGTAAGTCTTTAAATTTTAAATAATTATTTTTTAGAGGGAAAACATCAGGTAACTCTGGAACGGGAAAATATCAGGTATTCCACTTATTTGATTTCCATTTGATGCATTGGGAAGTTGCTGTGCATCTCATCTGAACTTAACACTCCATGAAATTGGCCTATCACCACCTTAGATATCCTATTTATCTTAACAGATGTGGTTATTGCAATTATTAACTGAAACCATAGAGGATATTAGTCAATTACCACCTGCTGCTTCTTTTTCACCCTTTATTTTTTTTTCTTTTTAGAAAAGCAGTTAGTCTGCTGCTTTTAGCATTTCTACGACCACATTTTTATGATTGTCTTAAGCTTCACATACACATAAATGCGCGCACACACACACACATAAACTCGGATATTTATTACGTAGGTAGAGAATGATGAGTATCTAGAGGGAGTTAACTATGACTTTGAAATCCTCGAAGCTGACGGCCCCATCCCCATTAACATCCATGGAGGCTATGATACCTTGACAATCTTCCAGTGACAACCTGATTCCCACAGCCTTCAGAACTTCAAACAGCTCTTCTCCCGTCACACCTGAACCACCATCTATATTTAGTGTTTCAAAAGCAGTTCTAAGAAATGTTGCTTCGTCTCCAAGCTCCATTTCCTTTGTTTTCATGTCCAGGAATTCATCTATGCTTAACAATCAATCCCTGTTATTATCTCCTTCCCGCATCATTGCCATCAAATCTTATTCGCTCAAATTATATCCAAGTGAACTCATGATTCCCCTGAGCTCTGCGGCAGTGATTGATCCATCATTATCTGCGTCGAAGGCCCTAAATGCTTCTACCAAACTCAAGATTTGGTTCAACATCTCTGTTTGAGCAGAGAAATTAAGTTGGGCCATGGATTTCTGGTGCAACTTCGTAACCTGTATTCCTTTCTTAGACCATTTCCCCATTATATATTGAGGGAAAGAGGGATTCTCCATTATTCTTGGTTGCGCCTTTGTGTTGACATAAAGCATAAATGAAAGGAAAAGGAGGTTCTTGTTCCAGTTTTATCTTCTGCAGATTGGAAGGAATAATACTGAGATGGTGATGGCTGATGAAGGGCACATATGCCTTGTATTTTATTTACCATCCATGATCCCACAACTTTGTGAATTATACAACTTCCTAGACACTGACAGGGTAGTACCACAATCATCAGTGTCATTGAAGTTGTCAATCTTATTCAGTAAGACCACTTATCAGCAGTTTCCTTAGATTACATTCAGTAAATGCCTTCCATCCCTAGAACTCTTATCCATTGCGGCCAACAGTAGTAAGTAGCTCAATCAAGGGCCCAAGGGCTGAGCAAACAGTTTACTTTGATTAGCCTTTTTCGTCTTTAGAGGAAAACCAAGCAAGGACTATCTTAAGGTCGGTATGTGTAGTTTTAAGCCTGATAATTACCCAAGCAAACATCTTTGTCATCTTCAGCACAAAATGTCAAATTGCAAGCTGCCAATGTCTAGCTTGCCCTTTCAGTCACTTGCACAATCGTGTTGTTCGATTACCCTCCAGATTGTGATGGAATTTGACAGATTGCTCCCAGTCCCTTTGTCGTGAACGTCGTCATCTTAGATTCTGAAAATTCAACTTGAGAAAAAAATAGTGAATTGATCTGAAGATTGATTGCCCATTTCAAAATTTCAAATCTGATTGCGTCTCGGGTGCACCCAGATAGCCCCTGAAGCCAATGTTCAGTGTTCCATGGTATTGATTTTACGGGCTCGGATTGTCTTCACTGAGAATCGTTCACCGGAGACGTGATTGGTGCATTCACTTTAACAAATTCAACTTTTTAAAGTTGTAAGAATTTATACATTTATTTATTTATTTTTTTAAAAATTCAAGTCAGATATAATTTGGACATATACTCATACCCATCCCTATTTACTTTCCAAACTACGTGCTTGGGTCGCACATGAGTTTTGATTGGTAGGTTGGTTTGTACAAATTTCTCTCTACTCGATGCCTTTCTATATTAGAGATGTATTCAAGATTTTAGATTTTTAAAACTAAACCGAATAAATTCAAACCAAACCAATTTTAGTTGAAGCCTAACCGAAAACTAAACTGAATAAATTCGGTTTTTTTTTTTTGTTTTTCAAACCATAACCAAACCAAAATTAAAAAAAAAAACAAACCAAACCAATTTTTTTCGGTTTTGTTTGTTCGGTTTTCGGTTTAAACGGAACCAATTGACACCCCTAGGACATAAAATATTTTTTCCCAATATTTAAACCCAACCATTTGTTACTTTCCAAACTACAATGGTAGAATATTCTTTTTTCTTTTTCCAAACCAAACCACAATGGTGGAATATTCACCCAACCATGATATATAGCTTTAAAGATTACCAAAAAGAAATGATATATAGCTTTAAGAGATGTGCTGGTTTGAAGAATATGTACTTTCCAACTTTAAGAACTTGGTGGGAGCTTTGTCCTTTCGCTGTCCAGTGATTAGATCATTGATTCCATATTGCCATTTCTTAAAACTCAATTTCATCATCCTATCTGTTATTTAAATATAGGAAAAGAGATTCTTTTTCTTTAGTAGGAACCAGACAAAGTCCTAGACTTATAGTAGTCATGGTCATTGATTAGAAAATTTAGTTCAAAGCCCCAAAACTTGTATGGAAAGTTAATTGTTAGGTGGTTAAGAAGCATGATTTAATTTACTATTTTGGTAAGATGCGAAGCTGTTTCAACGGTATCGATTGAACTTGCATGGTCATTCATCAGATGGGTTCAGCTTCTGCCTCTGGAGTTTCAATAAAGTCACAACATCACAAGGTTGAAACACTAAGGCTGTGTTTGGAATTTTGGGTTTTGAGAGAGAAGAAAAAAAAAATATTGGAGAAAATATTTTTTTCTCTTTAGTTGAAGAAGGAAAGAGATTTGGCAAGAAAATAACTTGAATTTTTTTATTTTTTGGATCAATGCCATTATCTCCCAAAAGTAGAAATTTTGAAAAACAAAGAAAGGTTGAGAGCACTATACCTTATTAGAATATATATAAAAAATCATTAAAAAATCATCAAAATTTGATTATCTTTTCTTTACGTATCTTATCTAAAAACAAATACTTATCATTTTTTTTTTATTTCTTTCTTTTTTATGTTATTTTTTTCTTTTAAAATCTAAGGTTCCAAGCACAGTCTAAACAACTGATAAATTGGAGTTACCAAATTGAATAATTCAGGTGTTGGGGTGAATAATCATGAGAATTAACCATCGATGTGTGGCTCAATTGGTAGCAAGCTGGGCTCTAGTGGGCGTCTCCGGAAATAAGTCGGGAGTTTGAATCCCACTAGAAGCACTCGTGGCTTGCTGTTTACCTTTAATTCTCCTGCCCCGGACGTGGATTAGTTCCACACCTAAGTCGGTGTGGGGACAACTCGTGGTTAAGACCAAAAAAAAAAAAAAAAAATCATGAGAATTAAGATGCATCAATGCACGCAATAGAAACTTTGGAGATCCACTATAGCTTACACTTGAGTTACTTTATTTGAGTTTTCTTTCAATTAAAATTTTCTCTCTCTCTCTCTCTGTTTTTTTTTTTTTCGGTATTTCTCTCTCTCTTTCGGTGGGTGGGTGGCAAGCTTATGAACCTAACAAACGACGCCCACAGCTATGGAGAAAGAGACAGGACAATCACATGTACCTAGTAAGGCAGCCGTGACCTCATCGTTGAGTGATTGACTGCTTCCAACCCTAGTTTCTGGGAGTTCCCTATCCTCCAAAGCAATGTGGTCAAGTCATTTTGTTTTGGTCTTATCCACGTGGTGTCCCACGCCACACTGGGTGTGGGACTAATCCACGTTTGGGGAGAGAGCAATTACGGTAAACCACTGGCTACGAGTGTTTCTAGTGAGATTTGAACTCTTGATTTAGACGCTCACTAGAGCTCAGCTTGCTACCAACTGAGCCACACATGAATGGTTTATGTGGCCACGTACTTATTATTGTGTAAACAATACTTGCTTAATTTAATATATCCGACCTGGGAGTTTATATAATTCAATTGATTGACAGATATGTATTATTACATAATTAAATAAATTAAATCATAATTGAATAATGGTAACGTGAGATTTTTTTTTTTTTAAATAATAAAAATATATGAAAATAGACATCACGATAAAGAAGTTGATGAGAACTTTTCAAAGGATTCATTTTAATTTAAGATGTACAATTGGACAAGTAGGGTTCTTCAAATTAAGTTGGAAAAGAAGTTTCATGACATGACATGCAGAAGGTGGCGTGTTGAGGTTGGAGTGTTGTTCTTGTGGTGAGCCGCTTGTACAAGTCAAAAGAGTGACCTTTCCAAACGTCAAGAAGCAAAGGGCAGCCGAGGCGAGGCGGACAATGGCTCGCCGTAAGGGGGACGGGGTGCCAGTTTGTTTTGTTGGTATGTGGCGATGGACCCGAATCTTGCTTGACTTATTCAACTTTGTAGTCTGTGGTCCAAAAGCTGCTTGTTTCTTCCTTTCTTTCTTCTTTTATAATTATTATTATTAATCGGGTTAAAGAGATAATCTGTGTGTTGCGAAATCCCAATTTCGCAAATCTGTTGGCCCCTCCAAATAGTAGACTTATTAAATTTTATCTCAATCATCATCTTATTTTTGTTTCAGATACATACATATAGTTTTTATGAAGGTTGTAAACGAATCAGATCAGTATTCCAATGCACACAAATCTGGATTTACAGTGGAAGGTCTTTATCGAATTGGATAATGTCCCAAGCTAATATGTGTAATTATTAGAACCACATACAGTAGTGTTCACACTCAATTAATTAGATCTCATGTATGAGAATATGTAGCAAACCAGATAGATAGATAGATAGAGAGAGAGAGAGAGAGAGAGAGAGAGAGACTCTAGGATTGGATCAATCCTATGAAGCATAAGGGAAAGGAGGAAGAGTTTTCTATTTATAAAAAACTCATCTCCAACTAACTATCGATCTTTTGAATAATAGGAGAGAGTCAAATACACTAGATCCATGGCCTAATATGGATGTCCCGACTCCCAACCAAGTGAGGGCTTGTGTCAACCCAACTCAAATGGGCCAACCGGGTTGACCCAAATAATACATCCAACATGTTAGAACATTATTACGTTTCATACATTGAAGACAACAATTGCCTATAGTTATGTACTTAGAATGATGCAGATTCTTTGATTTATCAAAATAATATCTACAAATTTGGTCACAATATATTGAAGTCATTCATTGATATTTATTGAAGGATAAAACGATCACGTACCTCTCAATGCACTAATCCGAATTTGTAGCGGAAGATCTAGATAATGAATTGGAATTGCTTCACGTCGGTATTATGCATGATTACTAGAACCACACACCAATGCCATACTTAAGCAACTAAGGGCTGAACTATGGAAACCATAGAAGCAACTAGATCTCAAAGGGATGTAGAGAGAGAGAGAGAGAGAGAGAGAGAGAGAGAGAGAGAGCTCATATATGGAAATTCCACTCATTTAGAACTGCACTTTTCTATATATAGAAATTTCTACTCCACTCCTAAATATACCCTATCACTCCTTATCCACCAAGGACTAGGAGGGTGATCCCACAAAAGACCAGCTAATATCTTGCTTAATATGGATGCACCTAGTCGGCTTGGCCCAAATCCAAGTGGGTCCATCAGGGCTGGTCGCTGTGTGAGAAACCGATCACTAGCCTGGTGACATATCATATCTATATACTCGTAATATGGTAATAATGTGTGTGTAAAGTGTGCATATAATACACAATCTCATGCCCCATAAAAAGTAAACTATTAATTTATCATGCATGAAATATAATAGGAGATGTCTAAATATCTAAATGTAAATAAAGACTATTCAACGTAACATAAATCATAATCTACGTAATCTCATCTTTCTGAAATGAACCCTAAAAGCTTGTCTAGCTATGGGTTTAGTCAATGGATCAGGTGTCATGTACTGTGTAGGGAAATGTGTAAGAGCACTTCTCCATATGCAACGCTATCTCTGATGTAATAATAGCAAATGTCGATGTACTTCGTCTTATCATGGTATTTGGGGTATTTTGCATAGGCCAATGCTATCATGCTGTCAAAATAGATGGTGATAGGCCCTACGCCTTCTCCAAAGACTCCGAGATCTTATAAGAATCGTCTCAACCACACAGCCTCCTAGATGCTGCCCAACAAGCTATGTACTCCAACTCTATGGTGGACAGTGCGACACAAACTTGCTTCTTGATACTCTAAGAGATGGCCTCGCCATCTAAGCAAGAATATGTACCCCGATGTTGAATCTCAGTGGTATAGAGTACCTATCCAGTCCGCATCGTTATTGCCTCGTAGTTGCAAATCTGCTCCCTTGAATCAAATCATGTAATTTGGTGTTCCATGTAGGTATCGAGAAATAGGTTTCATTGCCTTCCAATTAGCTTGCCCCGGATTACTTTGAAAATGACTGACTAAACCAACTGCAGAACCAATATCAGGCCCGATACACAACATAGCGTACATCAGACTAGTAATAGTACTAGCATAGGGAACACGAGTCATCTGTTCATTCTCTTCTTTTGTCTGAGGACAAAACCAAGATGTAATGAAGCATCCTTCTCGATATGAGTGTCAATGGGTTTAGCATCGTACATTCTAAAATGCTTAAGTACCTTCTTGATGTAGGTCTCATGAGACAACCAAGAAGCTTCTTAGCACGATTCCTATGAATCTTAACTCCAAGCATATAATATGCCTCACCCATGACCTTCATCTTAAAACTGGAGGACAACCACTCTTTATTGGTGCAATCATCTCCTTGCCATTCCTTGTAATCAATATGTCATCAACATAGTGGTAAGGAAACTCCTACCTTCGTGTCTAACATACATATAATTTTCTCCCCCAATCATTGTAAACCAAAATCTATAATGGCTCAATAGAATTGAAAATACCACTTTTTGGATGATTGTTTCAGGCCGAGCGTTTGAGCCCACACACTTTACACTCATGTCATTCGGCCATAAAACCCTCAGGCTGATCCATATAGATATTGTCATCCAGTTCTCCATTAGGAAACATAGTTTTGACATTCATTTGGTAGAGTTCAAAATCTAATTGTGCGACAATGGCTAGAATGAGGCGAAGGGAGGCAAATCTCACTATTTGTGAGAATGTCTCCTCATAATTAACACAGTCTCTTTAGGTGTAACCTTTTGCCACAAGACGAGCCTTGCATCTCTCTACCCTTTCACGTTCCTTGCACTTGACATTAAGAACCCACTTGTTCCCAATGATTTTGCGCCTAGGGGGGAAGATCAACAAGTTCCCAGACTTGGTTCTTCTCTATGGAAGTCATTTCATCTTGTATAACAGTCATCCACTTTTGAGAAGCATCCTGGTATGAACCAGGCTCATTATCATCGAGCATGGTAATCTTGAATGATTGAACCACAATCCCAAAATGACAATGGAGAATCTTTCCATGACTATTCCTACGCATGGTAGAATTATTGGAATTCATGTTCATCCATAGAATCCGCAGGATGTACCCTACCGAGAACCTATGTTCCCAACGGTGTTTGGACATGCGGTGATCTTCGTTGATCCTAAATGTGGCTCAATCATCTCATAGAGCTTTGGATTCATCATTGATTTAATCCTTATTTGAAAATCACCCTCGATGAAATCCACATCACGTGACTCAATTTGTGTTAGACTCCATCGATTTTTTCACGGACAAAAGTAGCCCTTAGAGTGCTTTGAGTATCGCACAAAAATATACTTAATGGCTCTTTTGTCTAGCTTTTCCGTATGTTGGGAAGGTACATGAACATAACCTCCCGATCCCTATGGTCTCATGTGAGTCAAATCATGCCTCCTGCTCGTCCATAAATGGTATGGTGTGCTATGGACATACTTTGTAAGGACACAATTCAGTATGTAGGTTGCAGTCATAAGTGTATCTCCCAAAAACTAATGGGTAGATTCGCATGCGCTATCATCAACCTCACCATGTCTAACAAAGTACGGTTTCTTCTCTTTACAATACCATTTTGTTGAGGTGTACTAGGAATCGTCAATTACCTAACAAAGTAGGGTGCATCCCTATTTTAAATTGCTTGTGCAATGGTGATTTGCATGTATAAATCACTATTAAATTAGCGATTTACAAAGACGGGTGCATCTAATACAATTATACTATTAGGGTTCACCAATCATAAGAAAATGGCATGCTTTTTTTTTTTTTTGTTGGATTTATGTGATGGGTCGATCCTGTTGGCTTGATTCATTTGGGTCGACCTGGGTCCCCACTTAAAGGGACGTCCACGCTTGGTGTGAGACCAAGTGTGACTTGGACTCAATCTCCTAATAAGAATAGGAGATAGAGTCTTAGGTTGAGTTGAGTCTTCTATATATAGAAGACTCCTCCTCCCTATTCCTTGAAGACGCCTCCTTCATACTCAAATAAGCATCCATGTTTTGGTGAATTGAGTCCCAAGAGAATCTCTCCTCTTATATTCTTTTCTTCATTTTGAGATTTGGTTTTGCTACTGAGATTCCAGTACAGAGATCTGGTCGTTTGAGTGTGAAAATATTATATGCACTTTTCTAGTAATCACACATTCTGACGTGAGATGTTTTCCAGTTTGATAGAGATATTTCTTTGTAGATCTGGGTTCATGTGCATCGAGGTACATGATCTGATTCGTCTACAACCTTCATTGGTATCAGAGCCACTTCGATTCGTCTTCTTTGGATTGAGGTATGTCGAGAAACCTCACCTAAGAAGCAAATTGTTGCTGTTTTTTTGTGTGTGTAGAAAATAGCATGCACAATGCATGGTTGCATCAACAATCATGAGAGGATTGTTTGTATAACCATACATTGTGATCGCCATTGTTTTGGGGTATTTATAATGAGTTTATAACACCCAAACAATGATGGGTCAAAGAGATTAGAGTAGGGTTTTAATTGGATTTATTATTTGTTTTAAATAAACCTTGTTTTGCCATCTCGGTTGACCGAACTGTCTGTCCTGTCGACCCACATCCCCTTCTCGATCAACCGACCAATACCTCTGGTAGACCGAGCAATGACAAGCAACATTTTTTTTAGAGGTGTTGTTTTGAACAATTGTATGGTCTCGGTCGATCGATCTCGTAAACCGACCAATACCTTCGGTCGACCGAGCAGTTATAGACCGTAACATACAAAGATGCTGCAATTTGCAACCGAGGGTGTCCGATCGGTCGAAGGGCCATCGGACCCTCCTCGATCAACCGAAGGGTTTTCTACAGTAGATCGATAGACCCAGAAAATTCAGAATTTAATTTGAAACAATTTATTTTGAATTCTAATTAAATTTGTGCCTTTCTTATGATATGTTAGAGTTCTGAGGCATGATTTAATTATTTTTTTTTGCATGATTATATAAGGTTAACATGTAAATAATATCCCAGTTGAGATTATGTAATTTTATAAATGGGTTTTGCATATTAGGGATTAAAAGTAGTATTAAGATTTTATTGTATTGGTGATGATATGCATTATGACCCATGGTCTAGTGTGTTTTTGATCTGATAAATAAGATATTAATATTATTGTTTAGTCCTAGATAATATGCAAAATCAACAATGTGTGTATATGAGATCCTAATTAAATGTGTAACTTTAATTGTAGTGATATGACTGCTAAGAGTATAGTAGCTGACCTAAACAAGGGTGAGAAATTGGATGGTAAGAACAGTGGCATTTGACATAGGAAGATCCAATATCTCCTTGATGAGTCTGAGGTACTAGAGATTTTATCATATAGCTTAATTTATTCTGAGGAGGGGATCATTACCCAGCATCGTAGAGACATGGAGGCAGATCAGGATTGTGCTAAGAAGGATCATTGTGCACGCTTTACTACGTTGATTAGTATGCACAATGACCTTATTGGCGAATTCGAGGCCTATAAGACGACACTTGAGATATGGAACGTAGTGAAACTCGCGTTCGCTGGTACTTCAGCTACTAGATTATGTGCACTAACGACGAAATTTGAGAGCTATAAGATGGCTCATAGTGTGAGCATAGTCGGGCATCTAAGGAAGATGTTGTCTATGATACAAAATTTGAAAGCTGCAAGGAACTGCATGATAGATGAGCAGTAGATTCTCGCAACTCTGAGATCCCTACCTAACTCGTGGGAGCACATGAAGCTTACCATGACGCACAACGAGAATATTAAAACGGTCAACAACTTGGCACGTCATCTTGAGCTTGAGGCAGAGCATTAGACCGCAAGGTCTAACAGTACTATGCTCTTAACTGAACTGACGAAGCGCAAGACAACCAGGTCTAGGTGCAAGTGCAAGGGTAAGGCACCCCAATAGGAGGAAACAATTGAGAAGGCAACAAAGATAGTCACAAGTACCAAGTGCCCGAGAGGAAAGTGAGGTGGAAAGAAAGGCATGTCCAAAGTGATATGCTACAACTAGTAGAGTTGCTTAGACTAGTTTTTCTGTCATTTTCAATAGAGACCGTGTCTCCATTTCTTTAGAGTTGGTTTTATATGGTAGGAGATTTATTTTTGATGGTCTATTTAAACTTGATAATTATAATTCAAGTGATACAAATTTGGTTTCTAATTTGACTTTCCATGATGATGATGTTGTTATTTCCGATTCATTGAGATGGCATACTAGACTATGCCACATAGGGTTAGAGAGGATGAACCGATTGGCTAAAGCAGGTTTACTAGGCTCGCTTGCCATGGTTCAGTTACCTATTTGTGAGCATTGTTTGGCTGGTAAGTCCTGTAGGAAACCATTTGGTAAGGTAGTGAGAGCAAACGTTCCTTTAACGTTAGTCCATTCAGACATATGTGGACCTATTAATGTGAGGACCGGCTACGGAGAGTCCTATTTCATCACATTCATAGATAGATGATTACACGCGATATAGTTGTGTGCACTTGATTTCCTACAATTCAAAAGCATTAGATTGCTTTAGACGCTTTGTGGCGGAAGTCGAGAACCAATTGGATCGACACAAGAGGTGTCTCTGTACCGATAAAGAATGCGAGTATTTATCAGATATGTTTCTAGAGTTTATGTGAAGAAAAGAGAATCCGTAGGCAACTGGCGATCCTATGCACTCCTCAGCAGATGGTGTCACAGAGAGAAGGATCCGTACTTTATTAGACATGGTGAGGTCGATGATGGCGCATGCTTCCTTACCCATTAATTTTTGGGGATACGCACTAATGACCAGAGCCTACATCTTAAATCATGTCCCTACGAAGTCAGTTGCTAGCACACCATACCAGTTGCGGATAGGCAGGGTGCCTGACCTAACTCACATAAGGCCATAGGGGTCGACAGGTTATGTTCATGTTCTATCCCACCAGAGAGTGAACCTAGACAAGAGAGCCGTTCAATGCATCTTTTTTAGATACTCTAAGTACTCTAGGGGATATGTTTTTGTCCGTGAATAGAACGACTAGGGTCTAGCATAGATTGAGTCACGTGAAGTGGATTTCATCGAGGATAATTTCCCAAGTAGGAAGATATCAAGGGTGAATTTAAAGCTCTTCGAGATGAATGAGAAAGAGTTAGAATCAGTGGAAATCACCCCATATCCAAAAGCCACTGAGTTTTCAATAGGATCATATGGATTCTACAGATATGTGGACAATGGGAGTGCATTACCGCTTAGTGGGAGTGTCCAGAGGACACTGATTCCATTAATCTCATGTGTAGGAGTAGTCGTGGATAGATTCCTCGTCATCTTTTCACGATTGAGGGTGAGTCGTTCATAACTGTCACGCTCGATGATAATGAGCCTGATTCATACCAGGAGTCGTTATCATCACCTGCTTCACAGAAATGGAATATTGCAATGCAAGATGAAATGACTTTCATGGAGAAGAACCAAGTCTGGGAACTTGTTGATCTTTCCCTAGATGCTAGACCATTGAAAACAAGTGGGTTCTAAAGGTCAAATGTAAGGAAGATGGAAGTGTAGAGAGATACAAGGCTTGTCTCGTGGTGAAACATTATACCCCGGGAGAGGGTATATGTGGCGACCTACGTGCGCGAGCGTTTCGTGGGCGGGCCTAAGGGGCTGGCAGGCTACGGGGTTGGACAATCCCACATCGCCTGGGCAGGTGAAGGTGATGTACTTATATGTATATTCACACCCTTCTATGACATA
>JAUPMG010030208.1:0-14713 GCA_031762675.1 Pachysandra terminalis | reverse complement strand
TTCCATCTCCTTCAAGAAGCAATTAGCTTCACTAGAGTCCAAATAGGTAGTACCTGTCTAGGGTGTTACCAATTTATGTATTTAATTACTTTCTTATTTTCTTAGCTTATAAGTCTAAACATAAGCACAAGATTTTTACATCGAGGGCATTCCGAAACTAATAGCACTAACGGCCTTGCCAAAATAAATTAAAAAAAAATAAAAAATTTATCACTGAAATACCCTTACTTTAAATTTTTAAAATTTCAGGGATCTTACACATTCTCTCTAACATTCACAATTTGTCTAGTAAACTGAGGGAATGTAGGACTTTCATAGTCCTTCAAATAAGGCATATTAATAAGTTCAGGAGAATACGGGGATACGGAAGATATAAATCACTTTTGGTCCATATAGTATCCTTCCTGTGAGAATTCTGAAGGAGAGCTTCAACGTCGGCTATAGTGACAAAGTGTCGTGCTCCAAATTCGAGATATGGAAATCTCAAGGATTCCAAGGAACCAACCTTCGGACCCACTACGTGGATACGAATAAACAACTTCAACATCAATCCTTACCTGGTTGAATCAGAATCGTACCAATATAATATACAGCGGAAGTCTGACAAATTTAAAACCATAGCCCAACTAAGCATGTTGAGCTATCAACCCACAATTAAAGTAATTTGAATACCATTTATTACAATTTTGCCCTCTAAGGGTCAAACAAAATAAAATAAAACTAAATAAAGTAAGTCATGTAGTCTCAAAAGTAAATGCATCTCAACAGAAAGATCTCCTCTCCAGAAGCCAGCCAGGACTCAGACAATCTGATCACCTGTAGAGATAAGGATCAGCCGAAGCCCAGTAAAGAAATCCTACGAGACTACAATATCTACTTTTATGCATGCAAATCAATACGGTTCGTTTCATGCATTTCAAGTCATCACATACTATCACAATCATATGTATATTAATCATGTCATCATACTATATTTCACATACTAACATGAATATTACAATCATCATGTAAAATCACCATTCGCATGTTAACCATATCATATCAAGTTATAACAATCAATAATAATTCACAATCCCCATACTCCCACTATGTTAAGACTACTCACATGATCTCATCATGTTCGAACAGATTCAACATGGTCCCACCATGTTCCAAACAAAACAAGCATACATGCCTACACATGGTCCCACCATTTGACACAACAACAAGATCACAGCAGTTACATAGTCAAACTATGTTCCACAACAAGCACCACATGGTCCCACCATGCTATAGTCATGTAACACATAAACACATATAATACATACTGCACATAACCATTCCTTTATGGACTTTCACCCACGGAGGAAGTCTCACGTACCATTTCTTTAGGGATTTGCACCCACGGTGGAAGTACACCCTTAACCACATAAACAAACACATAACACATACCACATGTCATACACAGTTCTACTATGTTCACAAGCAAACAATCTATAACCATTCTTTTAGGGACTTTCACCCATGGAGGAAGCCAGTAGTACAATGCTTTCCTTTAGGGATTTGCACCCACGATAGAAATGCACCCTTAACCACAAGGTCCCACTTTGCTACGACCATTACCCAATCACATTCACAATCAAGAAGTCATAATGAATATGCATCACAGTCAATTCAAATACAAGTGCAATGCAATGCAAGGTATGATGCAAGCATGGAGTGAAATGAGATGCAATGCAATGCAAGGTGTCACCAAGCCTAGCCCAATCACATGCTCATTCCAACTCACGACCATACGACCCGTCCTTTTAGGCACTTGCACCCACGGAAGAAACACCATTCCTATTCTTTAGGAGACTTTCACTCATGGTGGAATACACCAGTAACACGCCATACTTTTAAAGACTTTCACCCACGGAGGAAGCCACCTATCAATTTCTTTATGGACTTGCACCCACGGTGGAAACACACTTGTATCAATAACCCTTTCTTTTAGGGAGTTGCACCCACAGAGGAAAGTCACCATTCCTATTCCTTAAGAGACTTACACTCGCGATAGAATACACCAGTATACTCACATTCCATTTAGGGACTTGCACCTACGGTGGAAGCTCACCTGTAACCAGACCTTCCTTTAGGGACTCTCACCCATGGTGGAATACACCCATACCAAACCTTTCCTTTTAGGGACTTTCACCCATGGTGGAATACATCCATACCATGCCTTTCCTTTAGGGACTTTCACCCATAGTAGAAGCTCACCCATCCAGATCATAAATTCAAGTCATTCAGACACAAGCATAATCACAATCACAATCATGGATACTTATGGTACCCTTATCAAACATACAAGTCAATCATCAAGGTCAACACAAGTCACACAGAAGTCAACCTAAGTCAAACCTAAGTCCACATTGGATGCTATTAGCACCATTCAACCAAACAGATCATATATGACAATTTCTAATCATACTAATCCTATCTTGAAATTCTATTAACATTTCCAACACCTATGAGTCAATGTCACTTCATATTCCATTTGAATCAGTCCAAGAATCTTGAATTCTTAATCTTCTCCTATACTTTTCTGAATTCTTAATCTTCTCATAAACATCAATTCTTAATTTTATGGGGAGGATCACCCATAGTTGAAGTGATTCGATAGCTACTCAATAGCTGCCGAGACTCCTACCGAGAAGCTCGATAGCACTGCTATCGAAGCTCGTTAGCAAGTCCAGAATGAATGCTATTCTGGGTTTTTTTGGTAGCTACCGAGATACTACCGAACGACAATTTTGGCCTAAATATGGGTTTTCTTCTAGATTTTCGTGCCTCTACTCAAACCTAGTATTTTCTAAGGTTTTAATAATTATAATTCAGTCTTTAAAACCTACACATATGATCCAAACATCAAACACATAAAACCTAATTAATTTTCATAGATTTAAATAAGTACATAACAAATAATCAATCATAGATGTAAAAACATAAATATAATTCATAAGAACCTATAATAACACAGGAAACACATAGCATGTAAATCATCAAACAAAGGTTCCTACCGAAGGCCATTTTGTAGCCTTGACACCTCGTCAGTGTTTAATTCATAACTATTTTTATGCTCATCAAAATTGCTTCAAACTTGTTGCGTTGCGTTCCTAACTCATAGGGAAATCATAGAAAAACACTAAATAAATTATCTAAGTTCTGAGGAATGCTCGGTGAGATCTAGAAGTCTACTGTTTGTTACCTAGAAAGTTTTTGAATTCCTAGGGCTTTGTTCCCAACTTCCCATAACCTTAAATATCACACTTCTTCTCACACCAAACATCAAATACACTAGCAAACATCAATTCCTAATATCACAAACAAAACCTAATAATTAAAATAGGATTATACATGTGAGATTCAACGCCATTCAATCATGCTTCAAATCAAGATCACACGTCTCATCTATATCTATAGTATTGATATCATTCATAAAGCTAGTTACCGTAGAAACACAGGAATCCCTACCTCATTTCCTAAGCTTTTTCTGCAACTTTCCGGCATCATGGATCACCCATCAATCTTCTCTTAGAAGCCTTTTGCTTCTTCTTCTTCTCTTCCTTTCCTTTTCCTCCATAGCCTTTCTTCCTTTTTCTCTACAGCAAAACCCTTCTCAGATCTGGTTTTCTTCTTCTCTCTCTCTCCCTCTCTTGTTCAAACGTGTAGAGACACTTTCTCTCACATGATTGTGTACACTATGCAAGAGAATATGTTACAAAACCTTCACATGCTTACATGTGTCCCTCCCACTCTATCCTTAACTTCATAATCTAACTTTCAAGGTGAAAGACTAATATAACCTTAATGAATAAGTTAAATGGCACCTCCATCTCCTTTGTTTCAAACATCCAAAACAAACCCTAGCTTCCATAAGGTTTTTAAATTACTTAAGTAACCCCATTATTTCTAATATTACACAATGGACCCTAAATTTGTTGAAATTATAATCTCTACTAATTCCAATTATTTAAATACACAAACCTATATAATCTTTTATAATGAAATTTCCTTGTTAATTATAATTAATTTATATTAATTATAATTTAAAGACACAGGTCACTACACAAAGTCAGTTTTAGAAGTGAGAGGTGTTGTTGGAGTTGTTGATGGAGAATCAACTGTAGGAGATACTTTGGGAGTAAGTTATGATGAAGCATCCACACCAGACTTTTCCAACAAACCTGTTAATTGAGATTGTAGCATCTGATAAATGATAGGCTTTGCAACTGCTAAAGGATCAGCAACTAGTGGAGAAGTAAGTTCTTCCTGTTGATGTTACTCAGAGAGTTCCTCCACAGTAGGAGCAACTTATGAAGTAGATGGATCCATTGAAGAGTGATAACAAGATACATGAATATCTTCAAGAAACAATTACAGATTCCCCAGCGAAGTCGTCAATTAATGGTGGTGCAAGATTTGTAATAGATAACGAACTTGAATGCCTTGTATAAATTGGATAGAGTTCACCAATACAATTGTATTGGTAAGATAAGTCCGCAGAATCAGTCTCAAGATAGCCTAAACCGTCGAGCAACTGTTATTTCAAGAGTGTTTCATCTAAATATAACTTGCAGATAACACAAAGAAAAGAGCAGAAAGAGAGGAGTTCGAGGTATCAAGTATGCCAACAATAATGCACACCATAGAGCAAGGAACCTCAGTGTTTAAGGGACACGAGTCTCTCTTTTGTTTCTCAACGGGTCAGATTGGTTATCACCTTTTGTTCCTCAATGAGTAAGATAAATTATCACCTTTTGTCTCTTTCACGTATCTATGAGTTACATACGTTATTCGATGATTGGATCCAGAAAGTTTTAGACAGTCTTGAAATTGTCCAACTTGTCAAACTTGTAAAATTGTGTTATTCGAAGGCATGCTCTGCTATTTATAGAGAAAATATAATAGTATCTTTTCTTAACCAGGACAGGTGTCAATCAGAAGTATGTCCATAGAGATTATTGGAAATATCTACATATAGGAGAGCATATCCAATGTTTACGCATAATCAACAAACAAAAGGAATTTCCATAAGGAAATTTGTGGACCTGCTCTATAATGGGATGCTTTTGGGATCCAAGAAATCACGGATCAATGACACATGTGACCTGCACAGACATGTATATCCAAAGCAGCGTATCCATTATCATCCCTACCTTTCTTGATAAGGAAAAAATCCCCTCTAGTAATAGATATATATATATATAGTTAAGTTACTGAGGTTTTATCACATGATGGTTTAGGGATTTATTGCAATCATTTTTAAATAAAGGGGGCATTCGAATTCCACAAAAATACTCTTCAGGCCTTTGTTCATCTTCAAGGGAACCATTTTTGGTAGGTTTACCTATATTCCTTCGAGAGAAGTTAGAGTAACTGCATATATCTCACAATGTAGCCAGTATATTAGTGAATTTACCCATATAAAGACCTTAGATTTAAGACCTTCAGCAAGTAATCCATTTTCATGGTTAATAGCCTTTATAGGGAAGAGTTATCATAAAATTCTTCAAGGTTCTAGCTCAAGCAACCAATTTGAGTGACCTTGAATTGAACTCAGTAAAATCAAATATAAATGTGTTTCTTTCGAAATGTTATTAAATAAAATGCAGCAATTAGTCACACGTAGTTTGTAGTTATTTATTAAAGATGTCATCCGAAGGTATTCTTTGGGGATAAGAGAATAAATATGCATTCGAAGGCCTCTCCAATAAGGCTTCCTTCAAAGTCAATAAGCTTTTAATCAACTTTATTGAGGGTAACAGGTTCATAATCTTGTTCTTTGAAGGTGACAAACTCTTAGTCCTTTGAGGATAACTAACCTTTAGACGAATTGACCATCTTATAACGATTAGCCTAACGAATTAACCATTTCATGATAATTAGCCATAATTTGATTACCTTAAAATGGTTAACCGTTTGTTAAGTATGTAGTAACCATTCCATCCTTTCAAAAGGTAGAAGAAAGTAGGTTAGGTGAAAGCTATTAGAAGTTCTCGTGTACAAGGCAAGTGGGGAAACAGTGGGAAACAGTTGTATTGCTTTACTAATCAAAGATGTAAAACTGATTGAAGCTTTTTTTTTTTTTTCCATTTATACTCTCAAATGTCACTATTTTATTGCGACCTGTTTAAGTCACCGTGGGCGATCTACCCATTATCGTATATACCCAATTTGAAAGTGACTGTTGATTTGCCACATCAAATTTTGTTTCCGAAAAGACGCGACGAGTAGAGGAGACTGGAGACTGAGATAGTAAGAAGGACATTTCCGTCGTGATTCCCTCTTGACCGAGCCTTCTTCCGTTTTTACATTTACACTGTCACGATGATAGCATTTCGTCTGGTCCACGAAGCTGGACCGTTGGCTGGAGTACATGCTGTAATGCTTGTACTCTATGCATTATAACGGGGTGCAAGTATTACAGGACGAGATACAAGCATTAAAGCACGAGATCAAAGCACGCATCAGCCTCTGTTTCAGCTTCGTGGAGCAGACGAAAAGCTATCGTCACAGACTCACACGCACAAGAAAGAAATTCTCTCTAACTGTTAAAGTGGCTTCTCCGTAAATTCCTGAATCACTCGAGGCCATTTGTGGTTTTTCCATACTGTTCTGTTCTCTGTCCTACACGTAGTCACGTGCGGTCTGAGGTACGGCGTCGTGCTTTTCGCCCTTCCCTCTGCAACTGCAACTGCAACGCAGAGAGAGAGAGAATTAAGAGAGAGAAACTAGAGAGAGGGAGAAATTTACTTGAAACGCTTAGTAGAGCATATTAAGGAGAGAGAGGATATTTCTCTCAATCTGCTAATGGTTTGTTGCAGAGAGTTGCAGGCTTTCTTAGTAGACTCTTTATGGGTAAAAGACACGTCTCGAACCAAACCAAACCAGATTTCTTCTCTGCAGAGATGAACATTCATTATGACCTTCTTTCTAGGGTTATTATTATTGCTATTATTACAGTTAGCCTTAATAGAGTTTTACTCTCTCTCTGCAACTCCAAGCCTTCTCTCTTAAATGACTGCATTCATATGTGCCCCCAATCCTGCTGCTGCACCTTCTGCTGCTGCAGCCATTTCAGACCTCTGCTGCTGCTGCTGCTCCCTCCTCATTATACCCTTTAATATCCGAGTTTCTCTTTCTGCAACTTCTAATTGAATGCATTCATATGCTTCCGCTGCTGCTGCAGCCATTCCGGACCTTGCGCTGCTGCTGCTGCTGCTGCTTCTGCTTCTGCTTCGTCATTACATACACCTTTTGAAACCCTAATTTACCGTTTCGTAACTATAATTTGTCTCTTGAGAACCCTAATAGGATTACTATTTCCTGTTGATTCTCGTATCCATGGCTGCTTCGAGCTACTCTACCTCTGTTCCTTCGTTGCCGCCACCTAGTCCTAAGTCTCCGCCTCAGTCTCCGGATTTGTTTGGGAAGCGTCGGGAGCTTGCGAAAGTAAAGATGTTGGAGAGAGATATTAGTTCACTTGAGGTGAGATTTGATGGATTTGTTGATTGATTTGGTGGTTATTGTTATCTGCATTTGTTGTTCTGTTTGAAGTAGGGTTATGCTTGTTGTTGATTTTGTAGATCTTTTGAACTTCTGTTAGATCCTTAGTGAAATATAATTTTTGTCTCTGGTAAGGTTATGAATTGATTAATAGACTGATCAGGTCCTCTTCGTATCTTGAATGAATTGTAAAAGAAAAAGTAGAAAAGTACAGTAAACCTTGTTGGAGAAAGGAACTACATTTGTTCAGTATTTCTGCTTTTTTATTAAAAAAAGAGAGTAGGAGAAGCTTTTAGACTAGCAACTCAAATCAAATGTGTGGAATATATGAAATTGACAATCCTTGCTACTGTTAATTGGAGTGAATTTATTGAACTATTTTTTCAAAAAAAAAAAAAAAAAGACTATAAATTATGGTGAGAATAAAGAGCAAAGCATTTTGGAACAACCCCACTTTGGAGAACATGATCATAGATTGAATGATGCACAAATGTGGATGATTTGTGAAATAGATCTCTGGCATAAGCTGTTGTTTTACATTGCCCCTCTGCTCTACTGTACAAATTAGGGTTATTGGGAGTGAGGATTTTCTCTTTGTTAAATATGGTAATATGGGAAATAGGGACTTTTTGATGGGATTCCAGGTATTTGCAATAAATGGATTCCTTTCCTTTCCGTTTCAGCTCAAGAACAGTGAATTCTTGCTTGCTTATTAGAATGTCTAATGCAGGTGGCTTCTTGATCAGAAAGGAACTTTATGAGTACTTGGTATACTCGAACCACCCGGTATATTACTTTTTGTTGGATGGATTGATAAAAAGTGGTGAACAATGTAGAATAGACGTCGTTACAGAAAATACAGTCATTGGTTTGGAGATGCTCCACCATGGTTGTATTGAATATTGGATCAGGATCTCTGTCTCTTGTGTGACACATGATAGTATCGTGTAAATAATAGAAACTGATCCAGGAGAGAGCTTTTTTTTTAGGTAAAAGAGCGGAGTCAGCTTACTGATGCCATATGGTTTATGAAAATTTTTATATGATTTCAGATATAGGTTTATGTTGCCTTAAGATAGCTTCATTATATCTTTTTTGGATCAAGTAACAAAGATTTTATATATGGATAACAATTAGATTGCAGGGGTAACGAGCAGCCATAGGACAGAGGATGTCCTAATGCTACCCACATAAACATCTAAAAAAACCAAGTAACACAGAAGCATAAATCATATCAGGTATAACATCAACCCTAGAAAATCAAGAAAGATACAGAAAGAAGTTAATCAGGTGCAGTCTCTGGTCCATTTTATTTGTATCTCTAGAAGTTGCTGGGTTATAACTCACATGCATTGTAAGGTTCTCATTTGATAATTTACAGATATGTTACCATTACCCTCATGCGCTACAATCATTGAAAATATTACATATTTCACATTCTGCCACTTCCATGAGCCAATGTACAAAGTTGGCACATGGAAAGGTAGCAGTCTGAAATATTGATATGTACCTACTTTTCTGTTTAAATCTCTGTGGAAAAGGACTAAAATCTTATAGGCAATTTCATTGCAAACAGGAGGAGTTAAAATCACTTGAAGGCCTTCAACTGTCTTCTAGATGCTGCAAAGAGTATGCTTTGGCTTATTCATTGCCTTAAAGTGTATCTTTCCCATATTCCAACATGGAAGGAATTGATTTATTTATGTTAACAATCCTATGCTTAGTCCATTCACCTTAATGTATATTAAGGTTCTGTTATGAATGGATCTGTAATTGACTAAATGTGATACTTTTTGGCAGGGTTGATAGCTTCATAGTGGCAAAGCCAGATCCCTTCATCCCAATGTATGATATGATTCTTGTATCTATGTATCAGCTTTATTTTTCAAAATTTATGTTGTTATCAATCAAATCTTTATGTTTTTTTCCTTGCAACAGAAATCGAAAGATCCATAGATCCCATCGCTTGTGGAAGTGGCTCTGGTACTTTCTCTAGGCCCTGTCTTTTTATACTCCATAAACTATTTATCTGTTTATTTTGCAGCGACTTTTGCATTCATGGACAGAAAAGTGGCTTTCAGTAAAAATAAATAAAATAAAATGTAAATAAACATATATTAAACGTTTAAGTGAAGCTCTCTGAAACCAGTCAATATACATTTCTGAATTAATGATGTGAAAGTGGCAACATCCAAGTCTGAACAAGAGAACTTCCATTCGCTGGACTAATATAATAACTAACCGAATCATACCCCTTTTGTTTTTGAGCATGTTTCTACTCCGTGCCACATCATGCTTGATTTGCTTGAGTAAGGATAATGCATCTATGATGAAAATTTGCTACTTGAATTTTCAACTGTGTGCTCCTTGATCTTTTACTATTCTGTTCTCAGGGAAAACTATCTTTAGTTGTGTATCTTATATATATAACACTCGCTAAATTCAGAATCAGTTTACAAAAACAAGCGGAGTTTCTCTCAAGTATCTAGAATGGACTTTCCAGAAAACAGAACCTGTCACTTCTCAACTGTACCTCAAAATTTGATAGACAATGTGTCCATTTTGTTTGAAACCATTTACAGAAACTGTAGTGATACATAATTAATATTGAGATCACCGAAAGTCCTTTTACATCGATTTTGAGGTTAAAAAACTCCGGTTCATGATGCAGTTTAAAAGAACTATTAGATAGACTCTATGGCTAGACAAGGAGTCCTAGATTTATGCTTTGTCTCAGAATGAGAGGGAACTGGACATGGTATATTTCTCCTCTCCTCTTGAAGTACTTTGAAGTGAAAACCAACATCACATATGTTGTTAAATTTAGTTGACTCTGAAAGACATCCAGTAAATGATATCCTAATTTTGTTCGTACACTCGTCAAAGACAGAGTTGTCTATGAAATATTGATTCTTCTTGCTAGTTAAATTCCTCATCTCTTTTAATTATATGTTTAATTTGTAATATTACATATAAAGTCAGAAAGATAATATCAACAGTAATTTGTTAGTAGCAACTAGTATATTAATAAAGATTATGCAAGTAATATTGTAATGAGCTAACATAATTATACAATTAATTAGCCATATTGATATTTATAATAAGCTAATATACAATGCATGATTGTAATAGTAATAAGTAAATCTCAATTGTGAAATTGTATATGTTATAGATCTAATTAGTATAAAATATAAGTCATATATCTGTGTCCAAGTCTAGCCTTTCTTCTAACAGGTTCCTGTAGCATGATCATTTGTAGTTGAATGTTACATACAAAATGATTTTTTGGCAAATTACTGATCTGACTACAGAGAGAGGTCCAAACGAAAAGTCCTGTATTCATGTTTCTTGGTTTACTTTTAGGATGTTCTTCACACAACTTGGTCAAACTTTTGGATGGTGATTTATGTAGGGAGAGGAAATTTTGTGGTGCTTGCTAACCACAAAAAATACTGGTGTTTATACATAAGTACACTTAACTGGGGGAGTGGCAGATGTGGTCTTGCATCATGCTAAATACAAGAGAGACTTCCTGAGGAGGTCATTCTCCGTAGTTGCATATAACCCAAGGATCCTATCCAAGAAAAATTTGCTTTGCTTTGTGATTGGATGATAGGATCTTCCAGTCATCCTACATTTTATGTGTCTGGTTCATCCAACAGGCGCCCCAGCATTTGGATGGCCGCATTGAGGTGCATCCTATGTTTTTCTTACAGGGATGAGACTTTATTTTATTTTTTTCTAAAATAGAATTTTGAGGGGTGTCGGATGAACCATATTGGATTGTCGGACGATCATGGATTGGCCCAGTCTGATATCGAGTTGGATGGGCGATAAAAAACATGCCTCAATTTATTTTATTTTTTTCAAAAATAGAATTTTTGAGGGGTGTCGGACAATCCATATTGGATTGTCTGAAACAGAGTCAGAGAAATTTTAACAACTTAGGGATTGGCTTGGTATCTTGGCTCGTCCCGAACCAATCCCGAGTTGATACTTTACACTATGGTTCAGGTTCTTAATGCATTTCTTCTTTATTCTCTATTACGTGGTCATTAACAATGTACTGAAATTCCCTTTCGCAGCCGAAAGTCCTGTTTCAACTTGTCATGGATTTGCTGCACTTGTCGGTGTTCGCTTCATTTCAAAAGGCCAAAGTGCTGTAAATCAGAAAAAAAATGCTGCGCTAGTTGTCCATCAGTGAATTGGCGATGTTGCTGCTGGCCCAGCTGCCATTGCTTGGGCAAAATGCCAAGCATACGGTGTTGCATTTTTTCAGCGCCTTCATGCCCTGATTGCCCCAGCTGTAGATGTACATGCTCTTTTCCCAAGTGCAACAAGGTACGCCGTTGTTCCAATTGTACAAAAACCTGTTGTAACCCATGTTATCTATGTTACTAGCCATGTTCATGCTGACCTCTATTGCAATCAAGTTCTTCAGCATCCTTTTGCATTATACTGAAGTGTAAATTCATACAAAATATGAGTGCGTATGGACTGTTAAGAGTTTCTTATTTTCCAGCCTCCGCAGAGTAGATCAGTTACAAGGGAAAATCTAACTCAATAACGGAAACCTGTAGTATTTTGCAGAGCAGTCTTTCTGTGGTGCATTCATTGATTGATCTATGTTTTTATGCCTTTGAGAAAATGCTTATATAAGTGTTTATTTCAGCTTATAGCTAATTAAAGCACCTTTTAAAATTAAAAGCGTGTTTAGCAACACTTAATGGGTAAGTGATTACCCATAAGCAGTAGGGGAAGGCTACCCATAAGGAGAAGCTGCTGAGAGCAGCTTCTCTTTTCATTTATGAGGGAAGCTATTTCTAAACTTTAGTAATATTTTTACAATACCTATTTTACCCCTAAACTGTCATAAGCACTTAAAATAAATGTACATTTCAAATGCGAGAAGCTAGTTTTAAACTTTAGTAATATTTTCATAATACCTATTTTACCCCTAAACTTCCACAACCACTTATATAAATGTATTTACCGAAAGTCATTTTCTTCAAGTAAGCAGCTTATTGCTACTGTAGATAAGTGTTTTCATTGAGTCACTTATCCAATGAGTGCTTATTCAAAAGCACAAACTGAGCCAAAAATGCAACCCAAGGCCTCGTTGTTGCTTTCCAAGGGCTGGGCTTGGAAGCCCTTCCTATAACTAATAGGGCTTCGTACTCAAGCTTGGGTATTTGCCGTTGGAGTGGCAACGGGCCGCCTGACCCCCCCAGCCTGATCAGCCCGACCCTATGTTTGAGCGGGTTTGGACAAGGTTATGTAGCCCGTAGGGCCAAGATGGGCTCAAATTTATGGCCCGTAGGGTTTTTTGGGTTGGGCTCAGGTTTGTGTACTTAGTTCGGGCCGGCTCAGCAGCCCAATGCTCTAATATATTACAAATCTTTTCTTTTATTTTGTAAAATATACAAGTTAAGTTATAGTGCATCGGTTGGAGGATTGTTTTATCTCCAACCAATGTGGGATGCAATCTCTTTTTTTTTTTTTTTTTTTTTTTGATGAATTAGGGGATGTAATCTCAACATGTAATAATAAGTCCCCGGTTTGTGTTTACTTAGTCTTGGCCAGCTTGGCACGGCACAGCCCGGCACAGTCCGGCCCGATGCTCTAATATACTACAAATCTTTTCTTTTATTTTGTAAAATATACAAGTTGTCAACAAGTTATAGTGCATTAGTTCGAGGATTGTTTCATCTCTAACCGATGGGGGATGTAATCTCAATATGTAATAATAAGTCCCACATCAGTTGGAGATGAACCAATCCTCCAACCAATGCAATATAAATAGTGGTTTGCAATGTGCAAGTGTTCTAAGTTAATCTTTGGTGGTCCAATGGTTTGAGTTGGTCAACCGGACCAGTTCAACCATTGATTTTAATTATTTAATAATTAAAATTTATTATATTTTTTTAAAAAAAATAACAACCCAGTATGGGCAGACTCGGGCTTAAAAAATAATAGCACGAGCGAGCTTGGACAAATATGTTAAGCCCGAAGTTTGGGTTCGAGTTGTGCTCAGGCCGGCACAAGTGCTGCTGTTATATATAGATTTTGGTCCGGCTTGGTAAGGCACGGCCCGTTGCCACCCCTAGTGTTTGGTGATACTCCTTAAAAATACTTTGGATGGAAGCACTTAGTTAAGTAGTCTATTTTGGTGAAGCAGGTGTGGGGTTGTTTTTTTAAAAACTACGTTTACCGGAAAGAGTTGGCCATGTTCTAAATTTAAGTAAAACTTTTAAAATAACAAAAGTATCTTTTCATTTCTATAACACATTTTTTGAAAAGACAAATATTTTAAAGTAACAAAATTACCCTTTTATTCCTATTACATATTCTTTAAAAAGATCAAAATATCCATCAAGCCTAAAATTATGTATAGGAGCATCTTTTTATATATATAATTTTTCTAACCAAACATAATATTTAATCAACGACTCTAGTTAAAAGCCCTAAATTGAAGCCCTTCTATTTGTAGGAAGCTACGGCAAACAGGCAATTATGTGCGACTTGACCAACTTGGGTATCAATGAATTTCAAAATATGTTTCATCTGGTTGCTGCTATAGGACAAGTCTTTGGAAAGCAACTTTGATGTGTCTAAGAACGAAATTTGCAAGGCTGCATCATTCAAGTTGTTTTGGGTGAGGGATGTGTTATGGAGGATGAGTTCTCAGATCATCATAGAATTGTGTTTCTGAGAAGGAACGTTCAAAGAAAGTGTTGAGATCAAAGATTTCTTTGGAAGAGAATGATTTTGATGTTACAGGACCTGCCCTTACCCCAAACCTAAAGCTAAATTTAATTGTATTAGCAAGACTTGAGACAAAAATAGTCCAAATTTGGTGGCAGTATGGTTGTTGAAGGATATGGGGTTTTAGACAAGATAATAAGAGAAAAGAGATGGGAAGGGTTTAGACGGCTATGCAAAAATTATAATAAAATAAATAAGAAATTATCTGTTTTGATAAATCGAGACGTGACGATGTCACTGTCCGTAAAACCAAATTCGTACATTTTTAGATCGTATTCGCAGTGTATCGGGTTTGGTGGTTGGCCTCTAGGATTCAACGATTTTTTCCCTCCGATAGATTACACGATCGTATCGGACTAAGGACGAAGAAACTTATGTAGCACTTGACTAGAACTTGAAGACGAAAATAAAATTCTGC
>JAUPMG010030197.1:0-14714 GCA_031762675.1 Pachysandra terminalis | reverse complement strand
CCTTGATGTCTTTCTGCATCCTTGATTCGGTGGAGTGCAACGGCATATCGTGTAGACATACAATTGGGCTCCAGTTTCGCTGCCTGCAGAACAATAAGCAAGCCAAAGGAGAAGTCCTTTTAAGTTGTTTAAACACAACAAGAACTGAAATTTATCTCCTTCCAGGTCCCTTCTGCATCATTTGGACTTTCCCTTGATCAAGAACACAATCAATAGACAACTTAAATGGGATAATTTACAGAAAGATTTGAAATCACTGGATTGCTGTTGTTGCTACTTTTTTTATTTCTTTTGTATTCAAGTTTTACTTATGTAATTTTTAGTTCATTTTATTTTCTGGGTGCTGCTATTAGTGATCCACTTATGTAACCTCCTTTTTATTTTTTACTATAATCTTCATTATCCATGCCAAAGGTTAGCTCTGTTGATAGTCCACCCCTCCCGGGATCCTGCTTCAGCAGGACCTACGCCAGGTTATGGTCCTTTAATAATAATAATAATAATAATAATAATAATAATAGAAAACCTTCTCCAGGAATGAGAACCAAGTCAACCAACCAATCAAAGACCTAAAAATGGAAGTTAAAAATATTGCAAAAATGAGCAGTCTCAGAACCTTCTCCAAGTACTTGCCAGCACTTCTATGATCACCAGCCATATTATATGCATTAGCAAGGTTCACCCAAATATGTGCAGCTCCGGGATCTGCTCTTACTGCTGCTGACAAACACTCCTTGGTAATACTTGCAGCTTCAACTTGATGTGTGCAAGCTGCCTCACCAGAATTTGCCCCAGCACCTGAAAGATTAGCAAGAAGACATTCAGCTTATTTAACAATTTCTTGAAACAGCCTCAAATTAGAAAGAAAATGAAGCAAGATATTGCAAAAAAGAGAAACAAATTATAACAATTTTTATATTATATACTTCAATTTTGAGAAAGAAAAACTAATTTCCTTTTATTACTGCAATTATACAATTTCCATAATCTATATATAAAATAGGTCAGCAAACTTGGAACAATAAAATAATCGAGTCGAGTCGTCAACTTCATACCAGCAATGACTGAACCATATTTACATAAAAGTAGGGAAGCATAGTTTAGTAGAGCGGCAGGATGGTTTTGATCTTTTAGGATCAAATCTTGCAAACATCTCTCTGAAAGCTCCAAGTTGCCACTGAAAAATAGATTAGGTAGTAAGAATTCATAGTGTACATGCTAACAGAAAAGGAACCTCAGAAATCTTTCTTCTATTTTTACTTTTGATAGGAAAGCATAATGATTATATTAATTCAAAGAAATGGGGAAACATCCGTGCACAATAAGAGTAAAAGGAAACTAGCCATTAAAGACACAAGTAGCAAGACCAAACAATTTTACAAGAAAAAATTGGAATTCCAATTTCCACAGAGAAACAAGAAGTTCACCCCCTTCATATCTACTAAATAGGGAGGACCAATTAAAGAGAAATCTGACGACTTTATTTATCATGTTCAGAGCACCACTTCTCACTGCAAAAAATCATCTATTCCTCTCCTTTGAGATGACCCAAAATATGGCGAAAGGGCTACCCCCCGTGCAGTTTCCTTCATAGTTCCATGATGTCAAGGTTCAACAACCAAACTTGGCATCACCAATCACCCTTAAGTCTTCGAGTAGGAACACACCTCTCCTCAAAAAGAGTAATGCAATACCAAACGATTTAGTGTTGCCCCGTTAGAGCATCATCCAACCCACTCCTAGTCTTGGCTATCAGGGTGAGATTTATGCACTTGTAGCTGGCATAAGGAAAGCAAGATATCCCTGGTTTAAGACTTTTGAGGTTAGGGGAGACTCCTCAGTAGATACCTCCTGGTTGTCCAATCCTCAGACTATTCTTGGATGCTTGTTCATCTTCTTCATTTGGCCCTCTTTTTGCAGATGGGATGAAATCCCATACTCCCACATGCCAAGATAAACCAAAAATCTCTTGCAAAAACATGATGAAGGGGACGCTTGGGGGGAGTAATTATTATCAAGGATACCTATTGAGGATATGTTGTATGAGAGGGGGGTCCTTGACCTTTTGCCTTAGGGACGGCGCATGTTTAATATTAGTTCCTATCATCTCTTATGTGTTGTTCATGGCTTCTTAGTTCACTAGCTTTGTTAGTGTACCTTTGCTTCTTGTACTTGTATATTCTCCTTTTCTCTTGACACAGTCTCCATTATTCATCAAAAAAAAAAAACGGAAAGAAAAAAATTAAACACCCATTGTTACCACTTCTACAAGACCCATCACACATCTATTAGCAGTAGCCCACTTAACTCTTTATAATATGGTCAACTACGAGAATCTTGTCTAGAGCTGCCATCCAAAGTAAAAAGAACCATCATTGAAGGAACTCGTGCTTCCAAAATAAGACGTATTGAGAAAGAAAGGGAGGGAGGGAATCACAAATTACTATTGGTCAACAAGTTAAAACTTAAATCTAACATTCAGACTAAGCATCCGAATAGCTCCTCTGATCTTATCATAATCCCTGATTGTTCTTCTGCTTCTATTAGATGCATTTTCGGGCTACTACCACAATACAAATGTCAATACAGGTGGATATCTACCATACGGGACCCTTATCGCTGGATATACTGTTGCATTAGAAAGCAATAATTCACCACTTTACACATTATAAAACAGATAGGACATGGCATTCGCCACATTTGTCAAGAAAGTGCAGATCAATACAATACACCCTAGCATGGAACTCACTTTTTTCCTTAATACACGGCAAGTCATTCAATCAGGTCAAGTCTTGACCCAAGTGATCTCTCAGTGATGACCATGTAATGGCGTGCTCAGCCTGCAGGGTGTCCACCACATCTATGAAAGAGACATGGGGAACTTTTTATTTCAAAAGAATTATCAAATCCATCAAGTAGTATGCATGGAACTCATTTTTGTTCCCTTACAAGGCATATCATTCAATCAGGTAAAATTCTGTCTCTCAGTAATGACCATGTAAACAGTATCAACCATTTTTACAAAAGAAACAGAGGGGAAGAGTTTTTCTATCTACACATCCTTAAATTCTTTTTGAAAATAATATTCAGTCAAAGGAATGAATGCTTAATGGGATAGAGGACAATTTAACGGGCAGAAGAACAAGTTCACACCTTTGAAGGTATGCAATCCCAAGATTCGCAAGGGCATCCAAGTTTTCTGGGGAAACAGCCAACAAAGAGGATAAAACTGAAATAGCACTCTGGAGAAAATCAGAAGGGACTTGTTAATGCATGAAAAAAGTAAGGGCATTTCACCTGGTTAATGTTGAAAACAGTCAAAAAAAATATTGATAAAACAGTGATAGCAAAGATGCTAAATGATAATTATAATGATGATGGTGATAACAAGAAGATGCTTGTACCTGTAGGCGACCAGTTTTAAGAAGTATGAATCCCAGGGTGTTCCATACAGCCAAATGTCTAATATCTGATTGCATTGACTCCTTTAACTTAGATAAGATTCCCTCAAGGTCTACAGGTGCAAATTCTTTATCTGAATTGTTATCCCCTATACTGCCTAGCAGAAGGCACTATACGCATGATAGAGCAGGTACTAAGGATCAGAAACCTCTCTAATTATCCATTCCTTCGCTTGTATCGAAGAAAAAAAAAAGATTCACCCAAGACAACAGACAATGTATTACAGTATTAAAAATTAATACACCTGTGCATGGTGAATCTGAACTAGTGAAAGCAACGAAGGCCTGTCTGTCTTTCCCACACCCCGAAGTAAGACTTCAGATGCTTTTTCATATGCCAATATTGCCTGGAATGAATTCCAAAAAGGTATGAGTAGTACTAATTATTAAAGGCAAATCTAAACCAAAACAGAGACCTATAGAACTTCAGTTTTCACCTTTTGTGGTTGACCTAGCCTCTGATACATCAGACCGAGTACAAAATGAGCATGAGCATTTTTGGGCACCTTTCTGGCAACGTGTACCAAACCCTACGAGCATGTTAGCTAAGTTACATATCAAGAAGGACACAAAACATGATATATACCCAAAATTCATGACATATTTAACAACTTTCATGCTATAAAGCTTCAGAGTAAAGCAAAAATATCATCAGCATTATTCATCAAAAATAATAATAATAATAATGGTATCATCATCATTAACAGTGCTTCATCCAAACTAGGTCAGGCCAGTAACATAATCCTTTGCAGCCCCCACAACCAAAGACCACGTGATGAGCCCCAACATAAGCTCAAAACAATAGCTTAATATTCTTCTAAATAGGAGAGTCATTGACAGTACTACATAAACACTTACTGGTTGAGTTATGAAAAGGGAAAAAGGAAAATTTGCAATGTCTTTGAACTGTCCTAATTGGTATGCTCCACCTAGTTATTTATTTGGAACATCAAAAACAGCGTTACAAAAAGATTCTATCACATGGGCTGTCGAAGAAAATACATGAGAAAAAAAAAGTACATAACTACAATGGTTCTGCCCTTTAGTTGATGTTTGTGGAAACAGATATTCATGTTGTACTCCATGAGCCAACAAAAATTCTCTATGGTCCATATCATAAACAGATAAACATAGGCTGTGTGTGGTTAATTAGAAAATGATATAAAGGAAAGTAAAAGAGCACTTTCTTTTCCTTTCCATCATTTCCTCTTCATGTTAAGGGGAAAGTTTGAGGGCCTTTTCACTAAAAATTAGACACTTTTACAACAAAAAAAAAACTTTCCAATTGGGCCTACATTTTCCAATGAACTAAACTCACAAATCTCATAGGAAAGTTAATTTTCCTTTCCTTTCCTACAGATTCCAGCTAACCAAAATTTAGGAAATTGCTAATGAAAACTTTTCAAGGTGTAGAACTCAAAACTACTGACCAATATTGGGTTCACACAAAGTGAGTAAAGTGAGCTTGAAACTTCTTCCAAACTCGCCGAGTTTGGCCAGCAGTAATCTAAAACTTATAAGCACGCAAAAATAGATAAAATAAATGAGTTAGTCTACAGTGCCGACATTTGTTAATCTGCATAGTGGAGAACTTCATCTACAACCATCAATTTTTTAATTTTTTTTATAAAATTTCAACCGTTAACAACCAGTCGGTACTATGCCGAGGTCGGCATAGTAGAATTCTCCAAAATAAATAAATAAATACAATTAAGAACAACCAAAATTCACAGTTTTAAGGCTACGGATTTTCTCCTCACGAGGTGTTGGGACCCCTTGAGACTGTTGATCGGCATCTGTATCAGCTCCATATTCAGGAGGATACTCTCCCTTACAAATTCTCGAACGACAATTCCCCAATTTGTTAAACCTCTTACTGTCTCCTTCATTGATATCGGTTTCTTTGCATGCTAAGCTACCTTTCTCTCGACCGATTTCATCCCTAATCGACCTACAACAAAATTTACGTTTTTCTTATATAAAAAACCATGGGCTTCAACAGCAAAAATTCTCAACACGTTGAACAAAATTGACATCAGTGGAATTCTATTTATTTATTTAGATGATATCGCTGATCAATACAGTATATCGTTCGTCAAATCTTCCGGCGACAACAATGTATTTGAGTACTTAGTGAAATGCGAATTAGGGTTTGCAGGTATGGGTGAGAATGATCAGAAACGCGGAAAACATGGAAATAAGAGATAAACCTGATTAAATGTGGAGGGGCGGCAACTGGAAGGCAGTCGCCGGCATCGGTTTCAGATGGATTGACGTTGAGGTCGGCTATAACGGTCCTCGAAGGCTGCCTTTTTGGGATCACGTCTGATGAGTTCTCGGCGACGCCGGGCGCCGGCTTACTCGTGACCGGAATCTGATTGCTGAGTTGCACGGATGTGTGATGGGGTCCTGACATTTCTCTGGACTTGTGAATTTGGTCAGGCTTGGAAACGTCGGGGTCGGGGGTCGATAGCTCCCGATTTTGGACTGCTTCACGTCTTCGGTAGGATCGTCCTAAGGAATGAATATTTGTCGATGAATGAATATTTCATTTATAAACTCAGAATAAGCATTTTTAAATTCAGAATAAGCTTTACATTCCATTCATAATACTCAAAACAGTGAATGCAGTTTTATATCTATTTTCAAGAGTAACCTGAATTTGTCAATAACCTGATTTAAGATCAAATTTAAAAAATATTTCAGCTGCTTGCAACCGATCTAATAAATCTTTTTTATTAGGAATGGGATATCGAATCCATTGAAGAACATCATTAAGAGGTTTGTAATTATTCCATGCATTTGACCATTAATTCTATATCAGAAATTTGAGGAAATTTTCTTTGTAATTGAACTTTAATTAGTTCAAAAATATTGTCCATTGAACTAGGTGAAAGCTTGGGATTAAGGACTCATAATGAACCAATAATTGAGTAATATCATTGATAGCTTTATCAAGAGAGAAGCTAACCCACCACCTGTAGGCAAAAGTGCGTACTAGCACAGGAATTCGATCCTCGTTGACATCATATTTGACATCCCATTTCCAAATCCAAGGAATTACAAATTCTGAGAAAAATAATAAAGTGTCTAAGCCAATAGGTGCTTTAGACTTGCCTCTCAATTGAGGATGAAATTGGAAATATTTAGTAAATTGAGCCAAAGGAATTTTCTTTGGTAAAATATTCATATTAGGACCAATAAATTTCCACCAATTGAGAACCCAATTAGGGTAAACAGCCTTAATTGACTGATGACACATTTTGATAAACCATGTTGTTTTCTGGTTGGATTTTGGAAATAAATGACATGAGTCCAAGCTGAGATATAATCCCAATAATTAAAACTGACATTATTAATTGCTAACCGTTTGGTTGCATTGGGATTTAATCCCCATTCAGTAGGAGAAATGATTTTTCTCACAATAATTTTGCTATAAACAATGATGGAGGTTGATTTAACCTTGGTGTGATTAATTTCACAACTTCCGGTTTCAATGAGGGTTGCCTCATAAGCATCTCTGGTTCTACCAGTAGAGCTCATAAAATAATTATCATTTAGATAACTAGTTATTAACTCCCAAGGCTCATTAGCCCAGTGGTCATCTCCCTCATTGAGATATAAAATTAATTGAGACACATTGGTTTTCTGCAGGAATTCAGGTAAAGGAGTTTCTAATGTCTCCTTTGCAGTTTTTGTAAACTGGGAAGATTCACCAGTACGGTAATTAGCGGATTCATGGAAAGAAGATTTTTGTTTTCCACGGCCTCGAAAGGAATATCCTCCACGAGTAGAATACGATCTACTCATTGCCCTGCAAAAACTCGCGAGTAAGAAAGTCAGGAAGAGAATTTGATTCTCCTTTAATAAATTCAATATTGAAATCAAAATTAGATAATTGAGCCTGCCAACTAGCAAAAATTTGTTTAGAAACAATATTTTTAATATCTTTTTGCAAAATTTGTTTAGCAGAATACAATCAATTCGTAATAAAAATTGTTGATTAAGTAAATCATATAAATAAAATATTAATTTATATTATTAATTAAGACCTTAATTTTTTAAATTTACTTAGTTAAATTTTCTAAATACATTAGGTTCTAGATTTTGATAATTAGAATCTTGATTTATCTTTATTATTTAAATTTTTTAAGTTCTTCGTAAAATTCTTATAACTAATTCGATTTAGGTTATAGATTTAGATAATTAGAATCTTGATTTCTCTTTATTATTAAGATTCTTTAATTTCTTAGTAATATTTTTATAACTAATTAGATTCATGATTTTGATAATTAATTTTATTCTTAATTTCTTTAATTATTTATTTTTTTAATTTATTAGAAGCTAGTTATCTATTTTTTAATAATATTTGTTAAATTATTAATTATATAAAAAAAATATTACCTAATAGAATCTTAAACTTGTCTTATTGTTAACTTATCTTGTAAAAAGTATTCTAAGATTATATTAAAATAAAATATATATAATAACATTATCTTAATATCTAATTTCTTACATTGTTGATTACAAAAAGTTAACTTTTCCTTAGATCATTATGATAATGATATTTTACCATTAATTAAAAAAAATTAGGTTCATGATTATAGTTACAATCTTAATTTTTATAATTAATTAGGATATTAATTTTTATAATCAATAAGAATTTTGATTTTTAAAATTAAATAAAATATTAATTTTTATTATTAATTAAAACCTTATATCAAATATTTGAAACGATACATGAAATGATCATGTATTGTACTATTGCTCAACAACAGAATAATGATGATGTCCAAATTGTTAAATTTATTGTCACTGGTTTTACAGGAATTTTGAAAGGCTGGTGGGATAATGTTATCACCCCAGATCAAAAGCAAGAAATCTTTAATGCAACAAAAATTGTTAAAGATCATAATAATAATGACATTCCTAAATCTGATGCTATTATGACACTAATGTTATCATTAGTATTACATTTTGTGGGAGAAAGAAGTACTCTTGAAGATCGATCTAGAGAATTACTTCAAAACCTCAGATGTCCAACTCTTAGCCATTTTAGATGGTATAAAGATGTGTATTTAGCAAAAGTACCTCAGAGAACTGATGCTAATACTGTTCACTGGAAAGCCAAATTCATTGATGGCTTACCTACCTTTTTTGCTGAAAAGGTTAGACAAAAATTAAAAAGTCTTCATAATGGTATATATATTCCTTATGAAAATCATACTTATGGCTCCTTAATTAATATTATTATTAATGAAGGATTAGTTCTTTGTAATGATATTAAATTACAAAAGCAACTAAAGAAACATGGTCTTGCTAGATCTAAAGAGACTGGGGATTTTTGTGAGCAATATGCTTACAATCCTCATATTGACTCTCCCTCTTCTTCTAGAAAACCTTCTAGAAAACAAAAATCACATAAGAAATCATCTATTAAACCATCTTCGGATTATCATCCAAAAAGAAAAAAATCAGGGAAATTTTTTTTTTCTTCAGGAGATAAATCTTCTGCTAAAAAGAAATCTCCAAATAAATCATCATCAAAAAGAATAAAATGTTATAATTGTGGTAAATATGGCCATTATTCAACCAAGTGTCCGATTCTCATTCCTGATGAATTAAAAGAACAAATTCAAAAGATTATGTTCAATCAATCTTATGAAGAAGACATTGCATCAGAACATAATGAAGAGGAAGAAATGAATGAATTATATTCTTCAGATTAAACATCTGATCATTGCCAATACAATGAATTAACTAAGCAAAATAATCATTTACAAGCTATTTTACAAATGAATGATTTGAGCTTAAATGTTCTAACTGATCAACAACAATCATTATTGGATCTTATTGATCAGGTGAATGATCATGTTGTAAAATTACAACTCATTAAAACTTGTTATGAGTTTAATAAACCTGAATCTAGAGACAATATTGGTCCTAGGATTCCTGATCCTTCTTTTAGCTTAAAAGAAGTTTTTAATAGATTAAAACAACATCAAGAAAATGATAAACCCACTTCACTACCAGAATTAAGGTTTGAAGTTAATACTTTAAAAACAGAAATGAAACTGTTAAAACAAGAACATGATTTAATTAAAAATCAATTTTCCCAATTAAAACAAAGTCTAAAAGGCAAGGAAAAAATTGAAATTGATGAAAATGAAATAAATTCTGATGGCATACCTTTAAAAGAGTTTCATGCCATGATGAAAGAATCAGATTCCAATATTAAGGATCCAAATTACTTAATGAGTACTATTGCTAATGTTCATGCCTTAGTTGATAGTGGTGCAAATCTTAACTGCATTCAATAAGGTTTAGTACCTACTAATTATTTTGAAAAAACCACTCAAAATCTTACTAATGCTAGTGGTAATAAAATGAATATTAGATATAAATTATCTAATGTTTATATCTGTAAAGAAGGTATATGTTTACCTTCGACATTTTTATTAATTAAGAATATGTCATAAGAAACTATTCTTGGTACACCCTTTTTAGCATCAATAATGTCAATTGAGAAAATTAATTCTCAAGGTATTTATACTACCCTTCAGGGAAAAGAGTTAATATTTATAACTCTACCCATTGAAAAAATGATCAATTCAATTCTTCATGCAAAAGAAAAACAAATAGTTTACTTACAGAAAGAAATTGTTTCTCTTTCAATAAAAGAAAGACTTAATCAGGCTTCAGTTCAAATAGAGATTGAACAAATCAAGAATCAATTTGTTCATGAAATTTGCAGTGATATTCCAAATGCATTTTGGAATAGAAAAAGACATATTGTCTCTTTACCTTATATTGCTGAATTTAATGAAAAACAAATTCCTACAAAGGCTAGACCAAGTCAAATGAAATCTGACTCTCTAGAACTTTGTAAACAAGAGATACAATCCTTATTGGATAAAAAATTAATTACAAAGAGTCAATCTCCATGGAGTTGTACGGCTTTTTATGTCAATAAAAATGTTGAAGAAGAAAGAGGTGCTCCAAGACTTGTAATTAATTACAAACCTCTTAATGATGTTCTTCAATGAATTCGATATCTCATTCCTAATAAAAAAGATTTATTAGATCGGCTACAATCAGTTGAAATATTTTCTAAATTTGATCTCAAATCAGGTTATTGGCAAATCCAGGTCACTCCTGAAGACAGATATAAAACTGTCTTCACTGTTCCTTTTGGGCATTATCAATGGAATGTAATGTCATTTGGATTGAAAAATGCTCCTTCTGAATTTCAAAAGGTTAGACAGATCCATCGAATTTGCATCGAATTTGTAAAATCTTTATAATAATCTGATACCAAAAGATACAGCAATCTTTATTCATGAAATTTGCAGTGATATTCCAAATGCATTTTGGAATAGAAAAAGACATATTGTCTCTTTACCTTATATTGCTGAATTTAAGGAAAAACAAATTCCTACAAAGGCTAGACCAAGCCAAATGAAATCTGATTATCTAGAACTTTGTAAACAAGAGATACAATCCTTATTGGATAAATAACTAATTACAAAGAGTCAATCTCCATTGAGTTGTACGGCTTTTTATGTCAATAAAAATGCTGAAAAAGAAAGAGGTGCTCCAAGACTTGTAACTTCCTTTTTAACAGTTGATTAATTTAACTGTGCATGTTTCTAGGTACCACTAGTAAACCTGACAAGTTCTTCTTTCTTGAAAGAAGGATTAACTTGTTTAAGAATGCCACCATAACCGAGATTGGATGCATCGGTTTCAACAATTTTAAACCATGTATTATTAGCTAAGGATAAACAAGGAAATTATTTGGCTTTAATTTTGATGTTTTGGACAGCACGGGTATGCTCCAAAGTCCAAGGTAAAGGATTTTTTCTTAACCTTGCATACAAAATTGTTGTATCCTTTGCAAAATCTTTATAATAATCTGAAATATAATTCAAACTACCTAAGAATCTTTGCAATTGTGTTTTATCAATAATTTCATCTGAAAATTTAGATGCAAATTCGATGGATCTGTCAATAGGGATAATTTTCCCATTACCAATATTATGATTTATAATTATAGAAAAAATCTTAAGACCCTTAATATAATAGTCTTTTAGTCATAAAATTGATCGAAAAATTTATTAATTATTTATTTAAATAAATAAAGATACGAAAAGATCATAATTCACATTAATACATATAATTACTTATAGAAAATTAAAAGATTATTTGAAAATAACCATATTTTATAAGGTTAAAAAGAATAATTCAAATATATATAATTTATAATTATAGAAAAAATCTTAAAAATTACTTTCTCCTGTAATAGTAGTATCATATGATATGATATATTTATGTAACATCTTACAAAATCTTATAAGAATTTATCCTGCATATTGTCCAAATCATGTTGGACTCTATCCTCTCCTTTAGATAGAGAGATGTCTAATGTTTTTATAATTTTTTTTTTAAAAAGTAAAAAAGGAAACAAAAAAAAAATGAATAATGTACCGAAATATTTTAAAAGTAGAATTTGTTTTTAATAATAGTAAGTATAAGTATATAGATGTAGATTATTATCTTAAGACGGTTAGGATAATGGTATCTTATCTATTAGTTTCATATTAAGTATCATTTCAATTAGTTATTTTACTTCACTTATAGATAATATATAACTAACTAATAGATAAGATAAATTTAAGATTCTTTTCACTTTTAAGATATCCATTTAAATATAAAATTATCCTACTACAGGATTCTAATTCTAATAAGCATTAACGACTATGTTGTCTATATATTAAGGACTAGATGTTTAAAATAGGGTAATAAAAATATACACAAGATTTTTATTTAATTAGGATCTTGATTTTCTTTAACTAATTAGGTTATTGATATTTATAATAGATTCTACATTTTGATAATATGAATCTTAATTTCTCTTTTGTGAGTTAGATTCTTTAATTCACTAAAAAAATATTCTAATAACTAATTATATTTAAGATTTTGATGAATGATTTTATTTTTATTTTTTAGTTATTTACAATTTTTAATTTGTCAAATTTTATTTTATATAACTAATTAGAATCTTGATTTTATTTAATTAATTAGGAATAAAAAAAAGAATAACGTTAAAAAGAAAAGGAATGTTATGATTTGAATAAATATTAAAAAAAAGGGAAAAAAAAAAGAATGTATGTAATCTTAACAAAAAAAAAAAAGGAATGAAAAGGACTTGGATAAATCTTTGAAAAAAAAGAATGTATGTAATCTTTATAAAAAAATGCTCAAATTTTATTTTATATAACTAATTAGAATCTTGATTTTATTTAATTAATTAGGAGGAAAAAAAATAAAATAACGTTAAAAAGAAAAGGAATAGTATATATGATTTGGATGAATCTTAAAAAAAGGGAATGAAAAGGACTTGGATAAATCTTAAAAAAAAGGGGAAAAAAATGAATGTATGTAATCTTAAAAAAAAAAAAAGAAGGAAAAAAAAGCAATGAAAAGGACTTATAATGTTTTTTTGGATAATTTTTTAAAAAAAAGGAGATTTGGATAAATCTTAAAAAGAAGGGAAAAAATAATGAATAGGAAGTCTAATGTTTTTTTTTTTTTGGATAAAATTAAAAAAAAAAAAAAAAGATTTTTGTACTGAAATATTCTAAAAGGACTATTTGCTTTTAATAGTAGTATAGATAATGATGGTCAAATTGATAGATAAGTAGGATTAATTAAGGATAATAGTAATAAATGTTGTCAACAGAGTGTTAATTCCAAAGAAACATCTCAAGCTACCAACCTAAGTAATGGAAAGTTCGAAAACCTGTCTTGCACTAGCCTAAACCACGTGTTGGTCATTCGAATGCAAGGTTTTCCGTTCTGCAGAGTAATGAATGTGACGAAATCAAGGAAGAAGGGTCAAAAGAACCTTTGGAATACTCGAGAACACACAAAGAAGCTTAGAAGATCCCTCCTGTTCAGAAGTCTAGAGTGGTATGAAATCCTAGGAAAGTTCAGGAGACCAATCCTTTGTCCAATGGAAGTGCAAGCTTTTATAGCCAAAACATTTGGACAAATCAATGTTTGGATGACAAGTATCACTTGCTCTAGAGACACACACAACATGCAAGCTCTATATGTTGCCCTTCGAACAACGTCCGAATCATGCAAGGAAGTGTTTCACTCGTTAAATGACACATAAGGCTCAAACGTCACTTGGACAATGACGTGAAACGTGTAATGACCTAAAACCCTTAAATTTATTTCTCCTTAATTATGGTAATTATTTGGCTAATTTATTTGCTATATATGCATAAGGTTAGTGTTATTTGGTGCTTAGGGGTTTATTTGTAATTGACCTTTAGATTTGAGGACCTTAATGCTAGTTTAGTCTCTCCTTGGGGTGAGTATTGTAAAAGACTTTTTCTCCCCAACTGTTTTGAACGTACGGAGGGTGCGTGGAACTGGTCGTGGGAAAGTGTTGAACGTGTCCCCTGTTGGAGCCTTTGAGGGAGTGAGACTAGGGAGACAATCCCCATACATTCTCCCTCTCAATTTGTTGTTCTTATTCATTCAAACTAGATCTGAGAATTTGTATTTGAGAGAGAGTCCATACGTGAGAGAAATAAAGGAAGGCTGTGAACCTGGATCCTTACTTCAGACTAGAGGAAGAGGAGAATTCCCATTTCGTCTAGCGGATTACTCGAATCCAAAACATGTAAGTAGCTTATCCGGTCTACGTCTTATTCGTTTTAAATGATGCTATATTTGATTTCATTGTTAAAGACATGATTTATGTTTTGGCATGATCGATCTCGTTGTATGCGGAATATATGAGTTAATCTCTGAGGAATTATACCAGTTGCGTTAGGATAATCTTGAAGTAATGAATTTCCACGTTTATGAAACCGGATTTGGTTGAATCATGTGAATTGTAATTTCTGCATATCAGATTTCATATAATTTCATGAATTTTACTGAACTACATAATATTGGTAAACGATTCATGATTTGGTGTTTAACATGATTTCCATATGTTCAATGTGTTTGGTTTTACATAGGAACTATCAAGCAATCCTATAGAAGTTCTATTGGTAGACTCTAGTTATAAGAACCCAGAAAATAGAGCAACAATGACATCTGTGTCACTGTCTACAGACAGTCGATAGAGCGCATTTGTGCGATTGAGTGCAGTGCAATTGCGATCGAGCGCAATTGCACAGAGACAGAATACCTAGTGTGGACTAAGTGAGGGTTTGGATGTCTTTTGGTTTG
>JAUPMG010030186.1:0-12395 GCA_031762675.1 Pachysandra terminalis | reverse complement strand
CCCAATTATCAGACCGAAGGCCTCGAACTATCGTAGAAAACTGAGTTTTAATCATTGTAAGGAACTGGAAAAGGATATCAAACACGTCAGATTTTTTCTTAAGTAAACCCAAGTGCACCTAGAAAAATCATCGATAAAGGTGATATAATACCTATGGCCAAACCTAGCAATGACTAGGGAAGGCCCCCAAACATCAGAATGAATTAAATCAAATATTGCAGGAGCACGATGCATATGGGAAATATAAGGCTTTCGACAATGTTTTGAAATTTCACACACGTGACATTAAACAAATTGTTTGCAAGGAATAGAAAAAATAGGAAATATCAAACACAAGTACTGAAAATTGACATGGCCTAAACAGGCAAGCCACAAATGAAGATCTCTAGCAGAAACAGAAACAGGGAAATCACACAAAGTCATGGTAACTATTTGCAAAGCATGATCAGGAGGCTGGGAAGGTGGTGGGTCCCCGAAGTAGTATAGCCCATCGCACTCATATCCCCTGCCAAAAATCCTCTTCGAAGTTCGCTCCTGTAAGAAACAACGATCAGATAAGAAAATGGTAATACAATCAAAGGATTTGGCAAGACGACTAACAGATAAGAGATTAAAAGCAAATTCGGGGCCATGAAAAACAAGGGAGAGAGTAATATCATGTGAGAGTTTGATCTCCCCCTCACTACTAATAGTAGTAACGGAGCCATCAGCTAAACAAACAGATGTATAAGCAGGAGTCAAAGGTGAGGAAAAAAATGACAACTCACCCGTCGTATGATCATTCGCACCGAAGTCTAGAACCCATGAAGGAGACTCAGAGCGAACATGAAAGCAGTGGGGATACCTGATGCTAGAGTAGTAGTGGATGCAAGCGAGGGTATAGGAGGCGCTAGAGCCGGAATGGATCTGTGTGATATCGAGGCCATGCCATCTGAGCCTGAAGTTCTGCCACCTGAGCAAAAGCGAAGTAGGAGGTTCTAAAGTCTCGGCAACTGTTACAACTCTAGGAGGGGGGCCCACCTTCTTTCGAGCTGTGCTCTCAACTCAGGGTAAAGCTTCCAACATATCTCCTTTATGTACCCAGTGTTACCACAATGATGACAGACCTTCTTTCCCACAGAAGGCTTAACACTTGACGAACCAGCAGAGGCAGCAAATGCCATCTAATTAGAAACTCCTCCAAAGATAGGTAGGGTTGTAGGAGCAGAAATGAGGTGCCTACGCTCCTTCTGCTCAACCATAGCAAAAAACATCCATCAATGATTGCACCGGAGTCGAGTTGAGTATCTAGGTGCGGAGATGCTCAAACTCGGGCTTAAGCCCTATAAGAAAAGCAGAAGTGTGGAGGCGGTCCAACTTCTTGACTGCCATAGAAGCCATCGTCCCATAGTCACTGATCGAATCGTATTGAGCCATCTCATCCCAATGAGTCTGAAGATACCCAAAAAACTAAGAAACGGTCAAACTAAGGCTCTCCTGAGTGGCACAAGCCACCTCCTGAAACAACTCAAAATAGCGAGCCTCATTCCGTGAATGGGCATACATCGCAGTCAAGGCTGTCAACGATCTCATGATACATAAACATATTAAAAATATGCGGCTCCATAGATCCGTACATCCAACTCAAGATCAAGCAATTGTCAATGTCTCATTGATCCGCCTTGGGATCATTCTTAGCTGGAAGTGTAGCTTTTCGCAAAAGCCAAGAAGACTTGCCACGACCACCAATAAACAATTTCAAAGACCGAGACCATGCAGCAAAGTTGCATCCATTCAGCAGAACACTCATCACTCTCCCACCGGACACAGGTGGTGCCAAATCAGACCGAGCACCTGAAGATTCTGCCATGAAGAATCCAAGCAATCCAATGGAGAAAAAAAAAAGAGAGGAAAATGTCACAAAAAACCTTCTAGATCTTCAACAAGTCACCAAAGTGACCAAACTGTGGTTCTTCAAACCACAATAATCCACGAAAGGGGTAAAACCCTAGATCTGTTCAGCCCGAAGAGATCTAGGGCTGGTGGCGCATGAAGAAGAGAAGAGGAGGGCTGGTGGTGCACGCACGAAGGAGGGTTGCCGCTGGCGGCTGGACGGTGTTGGTGGTTGATGGTTGGTGGTGGATGGCTGTTAGGGTTAGGGTTAGGCTTTGATACCAAATTAGAATTAGAGAGGAGAAGAAAAATAATATTCAATGATATTGGCTTACATAAGTTGGGGTTTATACCCAAAGAATAAAACAAACTATTACTATAATACCCTTTCTTAATCTCGTAAATTATGAATAACCCATTTTATCTAACAATCCCCAATGCAAATGAACCTTAAATAGTATTTAAGAAGTTTCGAATGACCACACACTACATATAAAGTATCATGGAAAAGGAATAAGGTATACTCAAGTAAATAAAAGAAAAAACCATATGATAGATCTACAAGTGAAACCTACTAGCCATAGCTCCCAATACTAGTAATAATCATAGAATGGATTGAATAAGTTGTTAGCATAGATATGTAGATCTAATTAAATGAACAAGAAAACATGCATTTAAATGAAAATTTCAAATAAAACTCAACTATAACTGAAAGAATCCCAAATATTGGAGATTTTGCTTCAATTTGGTTGAAAATATACAATGCTATTTTGTCAACAAAATACGTAGATCTGAATATAAATAGCTTAAAGAAGCAAGGGGTGAGAGGAGGGAAAATATTGAGCTTGTTCGAGTTCAAAACAGTGAAAAAAAAGCCCTTAAATACATGTATACAAAGCATAGCTCATAGACCGTTATGACTCACCAATATGTATCGGCATAGTGGCCGATACATCGATACATACATGTGAGAAGTCTAGATTTTTTTACGTATCAGCTGATAAGACCAATACGAGGGCCCAAGAGGTGACAACGGGCCGGGACATAATCTAAATATAAGTGCAATTATGTTGGCCCGAGCCTGGCCCGGCTTGAGCTTCGGGCTTAATAATGTTTGCCTGAGCCCGCCCATGGTGCTAGTTGGGTTACTATTTTTTAGTGGGACAAAATTATAACTACTATGTGGCTGCTGGAATTCGAACCCAGGTCTCCACAACCACAACGTGAAACTCTCACCGCTAAACTTCAACGATAGGATGATGTTGAGCTTAAGTGAAAGTTTTATATTACTCAGTATTCGTATCCTCGGGCCCGGCTGGGCTAATCTAACATAAACCCAAGCTTGGCCCGAAAAACTAATCGGGCCTGAAATTTCAGCCTGGCCCGGTTCTACAGGCTATTAACCCTTGCCCAAGCCGGCCGGATGATCGGGCCGATACAGGCCAGTATGTATCGGCATACTGGTTGACATTAGCACGCAATATTTTTTATGGTACCAGTGCTTTTTTGGTGTCGGCGACATGACATATAGGCAAAACTTGCTTTAGTGATTTTTTCTTCATGTCGCCCAAATGTCCCTGTTATGTCACGATATATCAGCAACACATGGGGGACATGAAGGAAAAAAAAAAAAGAGAAAGTTGAAGAAAAAGTAAAAATGGATGAAAATAGAGGTTTTTGGTTTTTGAATGAAACTTTGTAAGAGTCTAATATAAAGCTAAATACACTTAAATAACCAAAATATGACCAAATAATGAATGGAATATATTTGGGGAGATACAGGTATGTACCGGTATGGGAAAAAATGGAGAAATCATCTCAATGATAGTTCAAATAGGACATAAGCATATCTAAATACACTAAACACAAAAACTGCCCATATAACATAATACAATTAGATGAAATGAGAAAATACAATGAGGATACATTAGTATAATGTCAATGTCATCCTCAGCACTCCCATCATCCCTATACTGACCATACTACAGCATCTCTATTAGTGACAATATTGGGCCCAATCCATGGTATTCTCGTACTATTCCATGTAATAATAGCCTAAATATTATGTTTAACGGATTTAGATATGTTTACGTCTTATTTAAGCTATCATTATGGATGACTTATCCATTTTTTCTGCTGCTGATACGGAATTACACCTTCCCAAATATATGCCGGTCATTATATATGCATTGTTTTGTCACATTTGGGTTATTTAAATGTATTTAGTTCTAAGTTAGGTCAGTATAAACTTTCACTAAAAAAACTCTATTTTTACTTTCTTTTTTTAATTTCTTCATTTTTTTCACCATTTCGCTGCCATGTTTCTGGAAAGTTCCAGTGACATGTTCTGTGACAGCGAGATTTACAACCCTGACTATTTCTGCATAGGTCTAAATATCAAGTATGCTAGTTTATATGGGTTATGTATTATGTCAAAGGTAAAGTAAATATAACCATCAAACATAGTCAATAAAAATGGAATGCTGAAGCAAAATCTGGGACAATCAAATAACAACCGTAATCATGAACCTCCAACAAATACTATCATGATGACAAAGAGAAAAAATTATCAATGACATGCTGAGGGATTAAGGAGTTCAAAGATAATGTATTATCATCAAATATGAGCCTAAGGTAGAATTGATTTTCTTTTTTAGATCGCAAAGAACATTGCATAACCACATTCCTAACACTACAAATTTTCTGAAAGCTCACCATCTTACAATTATATGAAAGCATGTACTTTAGGTTGTCGACCTCAATTTTAAAACTCGAACCTTATATTTTCCAAGAAGAACAAGCATCGATCAGGCTAAAAGTACTTTCATATAATGATCATAGAATATAGATGTCCGTGGAGCAACACAAATATCCTCCTGGCTTTAATTCAGTAAAAGACAAGTATAAATAACTATAAATTGTCAAAAGCGTTCTATAATAACAATTAAATAAGTATCTTAAACAATATGAGCTATGGTCATTCCTATTGAGAAGCAGTCACATTTACTTTACATTTCCATCCTAACAATAGTTAAATACAATGTCCAAGGAATGCATGCATTAAGAGTTCCTATGTCGATGGCATCAATTTTATAGTATTGTAAGTACCTGGATAGAGCACCGGCAAAATGTGGGAAGAAAGCGCATCTTGCAATACTCATTAAACAATAAAGAGCACAAGAGGAGTGGTATTGTGGAAATTGATGCTGCTGGCTTTGACTTCAGTCCAAATAAACCAATCATAGTGATTTGCATAAGAACAATAGCCAGAAAAATGTAATGATGAATGTATGGCCAATATTGTCCACAAGTCTCATAAGCGATTTCATACACATCTTGAATCTGCAAAGTATCAAGGATCACAAACTTCAATCATCCGTGGCATCATATAAATAAACAAAAAATACAATAATGTAAGAGCATATGCATCATAAAAATACATAGACAATTATCTGGCCCCACAATGGTAAAGAAGTTCGATTACATCTTAAATATGCAGAAAATACATGCATTCCTGAATATAAATATAAACAGAAACAACTATATCAATGATAATTTGAGGACAAAACCTTAAATATATAACAGAGATGATACACGACTGAGTATGTTGAATTACTAAATGTAAATCAAGAGATAAATCTGTTACTTTTGAACCAAAAGGTGCAAGTTGCTTTACTAAATGATTTGCCAAAGTCAAGATGCTGAGATAACTGTTATAGGATGTTATCAGTCTCTAATGGTGTTAAAGAGCATATTTGAGAACTTGACTTGGATTGGATTCAATAGTATTTTACTAAGCGTTAGCATCCAATGAAACAAAACCCTAGAATCCTAGCACTTCATCCATCTACGAAATGACAAAGTTCCATGACCTTGACAAAAAAGGGAAAAGTGAGACTAGAATTGCTTATATTATTCCAAGGTACCCAAAATCTAAAATACTAAATGAAAGGTTTTGACACCCGGATCGAAAGATATGATGTTTAACAGAACACACGCACGCGTGGGCACACGAAAAAAAAAAAGACATTAAGGCTTGTTTAGTTGAGCCAAACACTTCCAAGCACTGTTGTAAAACGCTAAATTTGACACAAGGCCCTTCACTTGCCCAAAGGTGGGGCATAAGCCTCGAGGCTTGAGGCGTGAGCCTCATGAGCGCACCTTTTATAAATAAATAAATAAATAAAATAAAATATATTTATATACAAATACAAAATAAATTAAATAATAATTGATATTCATGTCATGATAACTAACAAACTAACAATTAAAATAAAATTCATAGTACTCATTTACTTAACAAGGTTAACTAGTGTTAATTTATACTTAACCTTGATGTTCCTAAAAGAATGAGTAACAAATCAATTTTCTTAAAATGACTCAATTTATCAGCCTAGCTTATGAGGCTTACTCCTTATGTCTTGAGGGGTACATGTTGCATATGCCTCATGTGAAGCGTACACTTTTTTTATGCCTCAAGACATAAGGTGCACACCTCATGACTTGAAGGCATTTTTGTAACACCTTGCCTTCAGGCGCACCACAAGGATTATGCCTCAAACACCTTTAAAAACACTGCTTAAGTATGAAATTTTTGCACATCCAATTTTTAAAAATAAATATCAAGTTCTACGCTTATCGGTGAAATTGGCAATATATAGGAAAATGGTGCATTCCACAAGGAGCGAGCTACCTTTTGCCAAATTTTACCGAAATGTAGAACACTTGCTTTGATGTATTTAATTCAAACTAAGAGATAAGAACACCCTTTCAAAGTGGTTAGAGTGCCTTGAAGCATCCCTTATAACACTAAATAGCTCTCTCTTCCATTTTTCACACACCTTCAAGCCCGTACAAATTACAAAATCCCACCTTTCTTTCTTAGTCAACCTAATTCCCTAAGGTCTCTAGAAAATGCAGTCAGCTTCAAGGTCCATAGCTTTATGCTAGTATGTCTGTTTCAGAGATCATTGGCATCGACTCATTGAAAGATCTTCTCAAGATCTATAATGGCTAATTCTACTTTTGTGCTAAGAGTTAATGCTTTGGACCTCAACAAAGCAATCAAAAATTACATGAAAATAGAGGACAATTTTTATGTTTTTTTTTTTTTTTTTCATTTTGCTTTTGAGTCTTTTTTAGGTACTGTAACTGACACTTAAAAAGGTTTTTAGTCATTTACACATATATGGGAGTGTTAACAGTAAGTTTAAAGTGTTTTAGTGTATCTTGGAATGTTGTTTCAAAAAAAAAAGAAAAGGGTTTTGGCTTGTGTATTTAAAGGGTCAGAATCTCTGCAATTTGAATTTTTATTTAGACTGATTTGAGTTTTCTTAGAGAACATGGCTGCCCTCTAGCTAGGGTTTTGATGCTCCGACAAGGGTTTTGAGAGATTGGAAGGATTCTACATTGATGCTAGAAGTTTCAAGACATTCCATTCCCCTTCCTCTGCTATTCACGCACAAGGCTTTATTTTCTTCCCCGTGACAACAGCTATTCTCCCTTTCCAAGAAAGAACTTTTAGAGTTATCAAGGTTGGATACCTGTTTTAGCTAAGATGATGGGTCCACCCACATCTTAGCGAGAGACAGGAACTCCATGTCTTTATTGTTTCATAATCAGAAACTTTAAATGAGGTACTTCTTGGTTCTGTGTAGATTGAAAGTAGTGTGTTTCTGGGAAGTTGAAAGGTTATTTCCAAATTAAAAGTCTTTCGTGCTTATCTTTCAATTCCTAATTGCTATTTTTCCCTTAATTCCCATCAAAGTGATATCAGAACAAGCACGTTCCTTGTGGCTGTTCAACGTCTCTATCCCTTCATTTTAGTTGAAAATCAAACTGATTATGGCTGCAAAAGGTGCAGGTGGAAATCGTGGCCGAGGGGGCATAAATAAATGGACTTGTGAGATATTTCGGGAGATGCAAGACCAATTCCAACAGCTCACATAATCGGTTACATGAGAAAGCTACCTATCATCATGATAGTAGTGGTTAGCTGAGTGTGGAATAACAGTAAATGAGTTACTATTCATATGGGAACTAACCATCCTAACAAAGTTCAGGACTTTATGCAAACATTAACAAATCCTTATTTTCCTTTTTTATATTTCTAATCTACTTTATTAGTGTCCATGTAATGGCCGATGACATTACTTCAGATTGAGTGGCCAAAAAAATTATCAAACATTTGGTAGGCACCCAAATGAAAAATAACAAAGGGTCTGTTTTCCATAAAACACCCTCTCAACTGCCACAACAAAACACTACACACATAACAAGTCTTAAAGAAGTTAATCACAAGGTTTCCACAGCTAAATACCACAACATAGGTAAATACCACAACAAATAAGATTAAGGGGTACAAAGCTGCTTCAAATATTCATACAATTTCTTTAGGGAATCGGGGACCATCTGGGATCAGGGGTGTATTCAGGGACCATACAAAGAGTATATTGCATGGGTGTTTTGGTCCAATTGGGGAGGGGAATTCCACGTGAGCGGAGCTCGTAACATTGGTTACAGGGATTAGAGAGGCAAGGGGCCAAGGACAACTTAGTAGTGGAGGGGGATTCGGCCTTTGTTATATCATGGATGAGGGAAATGAGGTCTTAGTTGTGGAGACTATCACATGCATTTCTTTTGGCACTCTGTTTAGTGGATGGGTTGAATATTCATTCTGGCATGTACTTAGAAATGCTAATGGGATGGCAGACAGATTGGCTAGATAGGGAATAAGCAGTGAATCTTTTTTCAGTGGTACCATTCCCATTGAGCTAGCGGAGGAGATGTGAAAAGGTCATATGTTCGATGTTCTTTTTGATCATTTGTTTTTGCTTTTCTTTTGTTGACCACTAGTATGTGGTCTTCTTGTATTGTACTCTTTCCTCTTACTATAATTTTCATTAAAAAAGGAATAGAGAGAGCGTGTCTCTACTTCGATCCCAATTCTTTACTTTTATGAGATTACATTTATATATAAAACCTACCTTAATAATAAAATACAATTACTAAGAATCCAGTAATAAAAACAAAGATATAAATGCCCTCTCAACATGAAGTACACTGATGCAACAAAAATAATTGATATATGAAAGCGAGAACTTTAACCTGATTGATATACACCACATAGCCAAGAATAAAGTAGCCAATAAGAAAAGGCAGCACTAATGGCGCAATAACTGCATATACCATTCCAATTAACATTGAAAGGCAGATAGAAGGAATAAATCTATGGTAAGGCAGCGAATAAAGATATGGGTTTTGCTTTTCTCCTCGACCAAATGAATGCACTTTCATAAAATCCCAAATCATTAGGCCAGGCTGAAGAATCTCCATTGAAAACCCTGACAGCCCAACTGTCAAAATATACGTTATAAAGAAATCTGCCTGAAAAATGAAATAATAGTGATAAGATTTCCAAGGCCATTTTCTAGATAATGACAACAAAGGTAACAATGCATACCATATTTTTGTTGTATCAAATACGTTAGCAACAATTTTACAAGTTCAAACATGTCTACTTATGAATATATGTCATGGTCTATGCAGATATCATTGTATTTATTTCCTGATCCACCCTAGCTCACAATCAAGTTGATCCAATAAAATCAGTATGTTAAATTTTCAGTTGTAGCAGTCTACATTTGTTCTTAACAATGCCTTCTCTTCTGGGAATGCAATCCCCAAGAAGGCAGAATGGAAACTATGACAATAGAAGGTTATAAAAAAAAAAAAAAACAAGGATGATATGTCAAGAGAAATAAGAGGCAAACAGAGCTTACTTGAGCAGAGACAGCAATTGCAAGATGATTAGGAAAGTCTGGGGGGTGAGCGAAATATTCCCCAATTCGATCAAGTAAAGACCCTGATAACAAGCTCAAGAAGAATATGTTACCCACCAAAAAATAGAATACCATGCTGCATGCTTTGATCTCCTGCTTGCTCCTTGAGACATAACCTGCTAGTCCAGCCATTGAGAACATTGCATAGGGAACAATGTATATAAATGCATTAAGAATGACACTTGGCAGATACCCTGTCACAATAGAGCTTAATCCTGGTCTGCAGGAAAATTGACAAGTTAGACAAAACTACTGAAAGATGGCCTTTTCTTGATCTTGAAGCCAGCAAATACATTATTAAAAAAATACAGAATATATAATTCAATGCAATAACACTCATGTAATTTCATATACGGGATAAAATTCCCAACCCATAAAGAATGATTTGAGTTGGGATAATGTATAATTTGCTCTTTTATGGATATCAAGAGCAACTTGTAGTGCCATCTTCAAGATTAATGATAACGAGTTGGGATAATGTATAATTTTCTGTTTTGTTGATTTCAAGAGCAACTTGTAGATCCATTTTCTAGAATAATGATTATGAGATGGGATAATGTATACTTTTCTCTTTTGTGGATTTCAAGAGCAACCTGTAGCGCCACATGAACAGTAGAATTAATAAGAGCACCTAGCATATTGAGGGTTGCTGCTTCTGACCTTTTTTCTTCCTAAATATTAATAATAGAAAACATGAATTGTAGTCAGTAGTAGAATAACTGAAATCCTGATGTCTATATAATGCAGTTTTTCTATCTAGGTGATTAAAACTTTCAATGGATGAGATTGCAATCCCCTCTTTTAAAGATGTTGACCACCAGTTCCTAAAACAAATGTTAAGACTAATGATTTCAATTTTAAAATGCTCACAGCACCTTGTTAAAATGCCCTAAGAGTAACAACATTGAACCTTACCAAGCCCTTTAAATGAGTTCCTCCTAACCTCTTCTTATGCTTTCAATGGCATTTGTCATTTGACACGGCTATTCCAGAGAGTGAAAAGAGTGCATCATTAGTTATCGCTTGATAATATATTTCATTCCATATAAATATTGGCAACTAGCTGATCAACACTTTTACATACATTTAGATGGCTCAATACAATACTCACAGGACTAGTGTAGCTAACGATATCCAGATGGGTGTGCGGAAACACTAGAAAATATAAGGCAAGGATCAAACATATTTGAGGAGTGTAGAAGTAGCAATAATAGGAGATCAAAAGAGAAAAAAGCAGGTCAAGATTGTTTGGGCATGTAAAACGGAGGCCTAGGGAAGCACCTATGAGAAGATGCAAGTGGGTGCATGTTGAAGCATCTAAAAGGGATGAAAGAACAGAAAAGACCTGGATGGAGTTGGTCAGAAATGATCTGAATACACATAATCTAACTGAAGATATATTTTGTGAAACTAGAAAGGCAGAACAGAATTCCAGTTCCAAACCTCTACTAAAGGCCTGGATGAAATTGCCAGAAATGATTCAGATCCACATAATCCAACTGAAGATATTATTTTATTTCTGAGAAACTGGGATGGTGGAGCAGAATTCAAGTTCCCAACCCTACCAGTTGAGATAAGGCATGTTGTTGATGTTTTATTGTTCATGAATAACGATGAACATGCTTCATAAAATCACGCTTTTCATTCATCCAAGAGATTTTTTTAATTCAAAACACAAAAAAACATAATACCAATCCCAATATTCATAAGGATTCGGATACCTATAAATATATGGAATAATTTCTCTAATTTGAACTTTCAAGAGCTCTATATGAAGATGCCATTCTCCAGTGGTTATATATAGGAGCATTTGAAAATTCTGTCAGGCTGCTGATTCAATTTGTTCATCCATATTTGCAATTTCCAGACCAGCTAATGTGCTTCTTATTCTCTGTGATGCGGCTATATAAATCCTTTGCATGAGTTTCTCTGACATTTGTCCAAGTCCTCAGTGGTTAGCAGAGGTCCTCCAATTTACCTTGTGCATTGGCATCATCCATGGCTTGCTATCCATAATGTCGTCTACAAGGAAACATGCTCAAAGTTTGGAGAGAACTTTTTATCTTTTCCTCCAAGTTTTCTTTCATTTTTCCTTTTTGTTTTGTATCAGTGTGGTTGGGTGGATTTGCTGGTTGAGAGAATGGGTTCAGAATCAAGGTTGTACACTCTGCTACTGACTTGATGCAAGCCATGCCTGCAAGGTAGAGAAACTATTGGTTCCAAGATGGTCAAATTTGTCCCAGACAGGTTTGTGGTGCAAAAGCAGCTGATGCTAATTTGATGAAACTATCATTGGGAGTTATCCAAGCAGTTTTAAGGTGGAATCAATCAACTAACAATAGGAAGACCCACCAACCTCCAAGCACAACAAGAAAGTTAGAAGATTTAATTGAGAAGACTATTGGGAGTTCTCATGTCTTATTAATATTTATAGAATTATATAGATGGAAATTTCCAACAAAGACAAGAATAATTCCATGCAAGAACTAAAAGACCCAATATTCCAAACGCAGCAAAACCAGCGAGCAAACATGAGGATTGCAAAAAAGGCCTAAAGAAGCAATTCAAACCACCACAAAACCAATAAAAATAGTACTGGCAGAAGAAAACTCCTTACATCAATTGTACAGCCATTGCCGGTGGAAACCATTTCCTTAACTTGTCGAATTGTGCTATTCCTTG